>SDVV010032836.1:0-11375 GCA_016164225.1 Gammarus roeselii
TACAAATATATATACACACATACATACATTCATGTATCTAAATATAGACATATATTCCTGGTCTCACGTATCCAAAGTCAAAAACCCGCCACATTTAAACGCTACAGTAACATCCTCTACCACGCAATCGTCAAGGCAACATCCTATCAAATTAACACAAACCTTATTCAATGAATAATCTCTTTTCGTGAGCTCAGAAAATGTGTAATTCCTCGTATGATAGGTTTTGTGATTTACACACACTATTTGTGTCAATTGATATCTCTGTTTTTCAGTTTGTCTCCTAATCAAAAATAATTTTATGTAATTGCTACCAATCAAATAATGGCACAGTGTGACGAACAGACTCATAGTCTACAAATCATCTAGCATTCAATTTATTTAGACATCGAATGCAGATATTGACCACGACCGATGCAAAAATTGGATAATAAAGTCTCAGCAATTTCAATATACCTGAACGTTAAGCAAATTACGACTTTTGCACTTGCGATTCCCGAGAAAACTTAATGCAGAGGGTAAATTAGAAATGTCAACATGAGTGCGAAAAGTGTAGTTCCCGATAATGAGGTGGGCCTTCTCGGTTCCATCGAGCTGTCCTTCCATGTGAGGATGAGGGCTCGGAACGGAACGCATTTTCTCTTCAGTGTTAAGAGATTAGTCAGACTCAGTATTTAGGTAATGTGCATGGAGTCCAACGAAATTAAACCATCTATAACAATAAAAATCATAACATATTATGTAAAACAGCAAACTTAATGAAAAATTATTAGTTTTCATCACAATTTGCATGCATGTACCTTTTGTATACCTTTCTTTTATATTAGAAACGGATAGGGTGTTGATAACACACGCAGGTAATGTGTTTCAGTATGAAACAAATTGTTCTTAAGTCGCGCGTTCTTTCAAATATATTATTCGAGGAATACTATCGAAAGAGAGTTCCATTTCGTTGCACTAAATGAGCATACCATCAATGCTGAGTCTTGCATAAAACCTTTCCACTCTGATGAAGAAATGCCCTCCATTTAGGACCCTCTTCATGATATGAGAAGAGCACTCGAACGAAATAGGAAGCGGCTGATCATTATCGAAATTGACATTTTCAGCCTTCAGGTTGGCATTCCTAATTTACCCTCGGCAATAAGTGGTTCCCGGAACTGTACGTGGAAATTCGATACTAGGCAGGCAATTCGGGTATCAGGCGACTGAAGAGCCAGTTTTTTCAAAATTTATCTATTGGAAACACAGCCCATATTCCAATCTATGAACTTATCGATATCGATTTAAAATGTGCATATCTATCAAGCCGTCTTACTGCACCATGCCCTACATCGTCAATGATTTCTATCACTGGAATGAATGTTTAATTATGAAAAATATGTAATATACGGGAAAGCTTTTCTGATCTACGTGATAATTACATATAAATATTCTGCAACCCTCATGAACAGATAGCTTATTCACAATTACCTTCACCGAAGACGTATTGGAAAGTAAACTCACTCTTCATATCACAAATACTACGTTTTCAAATTCCATTACGGTTGCTATTTTACAAAACAGTAGTTTCATGAACGGCAAGGATTCTTCCAAGCGTCGTCATATTTACTACAGCGTTAAAGCATGTTGCGAATTCTAATCGTGAAATTTTCAATCATGTTGACTCTTCTCCTTCCACCCCATCCTTGTGGTTGATCAATTATTATAGGTGGAAATGCTTGAGACGTCGCTATTTCTTCGCACTCTGATCCCATAACGTTTGGTTTGAATACAAATACAAATGAACTGTTCTTCTTACATAATGAATTAATTTTTATTTCATAACATTATCGATACAGTCACTAAGACGTAACATGAAAAACAACAAAACCCACTAACCTCTGCAGAACACTACTGATAAATGTGAATGGTTTGTCATCTGATATTCATCACATGACGAGATTAAAGTAAATTAAAGCTAAGTACTGTCTGGTTTCGCAAAAAAAATACGTTATATTTATTCGACGAAAATGTTGAATACAAGAAAGTGTACCACTGTGCAGCAGCAGTATTATTGGAAGGGTTAATAGGTATCCGATGTCGAAATTTTTTGAATCGAGAAAACCGGATTTGTTTATTTAACTGCCAATAAAATTAACCACAGTATCAATTGGGTATAGACAATATCTCTAGTATGGGTATGAAAAACAATGAATCAATATCATCATGAAAATGTGACCGTTGCAGCTGAAACTCAAAAATGGCCAAACATGCAGTCCTGAATTACGCTCCGGCAACTCATGCGAAAGTTGGTCCTACCAGCGAATGATCGCTATAATTCCTAATGAGCCTCCTCTGCCTCAATTATGCAGTTCCGATAAAAATATTTCAAAAAAAATTATATCATTATTATTCAAACTAACAACTCCGTCTAGACACTTTTTTTTTTCTAATTGTAATAGTATTTTTCTAATTGTAATAGTACGCATCATTTTCATCCCCCTCCCACCCGTAGGTATTTTATATAAACAGCATTGCTGGTCGTGTTATGCAGTGCCTCGAGGCTGCTGGTACATTACTCCTGGAACTGCTTGCGCAAGCATGGACAAAAAGAGGAGGGTTTTCCGATCAAATTAAGATGTGGACGATCCTCGTGCATCCGGGGAACACGACATTATTCTTTCTTTTAAGAACGTGTTGATTCAACAATTGTGCAGTCATGTAGCTCATAGGTTTATTTCTGTAGTTTTTCAGCTCCGACCCTTCGAATTTTTCCCAAAATACTTTAGCAATCGTTTAAATGAATATAATTGCATAATATATATCCTGCGAGCCTATCGTAAAGTCTAAGACGAAACAAAACGATTCAATGGATACGGTCTTTCTTTTCATCGCTCGTGGTACATCGGTTGATACAAACATCTTCAACCGTCCAGCTTTGGTGCTGTAAACTGTTTGTCCTCAATAATAAACTGCACAATCCCCAACCCAGTAAACTGCCAATCTTGACCTGTAAACTTCACCATCCTCCACAGTAAACTGCACCATCCGCTGCAGCAACTGGTCACCTAAACCGTATGTCGCCTACCCGTATCCATGTCACATACACCGTATTTCTCAGCAACTGTCATCTTGCAAGGGGTTTCATAGTCCCAAGATTTTTTTTTTTAGCGTCTTATAATGGAACCATAGTCTTGCTACCTCCTTCCAGAGGCCATATTTGCACTTCTACGTCCCGGGACAGCAAATTCAATAATTGAATTACAGCCCTTGACGCCTACTAAAGAATGGCTCTAAATATTGGGCTTCAATCTATTTGTTCAAGGTCATGTGGAACCTGGAAAGCGGAAGCACCTCATCCACCGACATTGGGCAGACGAATTCAATATCTATAATTAAAGTTCTGATGCTTTTAAGATTGGATTGAATTACAAATGCAGAAGTACTCAATGAATTTCATTAATGATGTATGGTACCTTCAATAACTCATTTGGTTCTTATGATTTGTTGTTCAATGCATCGAATGCTCGCGGGTGCTGATTTGAAAATACGCTCCAAGGTAGAAAATTAGGTGTCCCTGATGTGTTCATGCTTGTTCTGGCAGCGAAATTTGATCATCCCTTCAACAAGCTCAGTACATCATTGGCAGTCCAAAAAGAATGCTAACTTAACTGGAAAAATTTGATTTAATGTCGGGATTTTTCAAGAGGGAAGCAAAGAAGAGTATTATGAAATATGAGTGCATGAAAAGTAACCGTGTCGTACGAATTTAACGACACGATCACTATTCAACTAAGCAAAAATGGCGAAATCATCTCGACCCAACTTATGGAGAGTGACGAAAGAGAACAGTTTACATTCGTTCTGAAGATTAAACACGTTATGTGTTTGCCCATTGGACCTATTTTATTTACATCAAATGATACCAAGAAGCAGTTACGGACTTCGTTTTAAAATTGTCGTATATTTTTGGAATCTTCGTATATGGTTTAAACATACCACGTATCTGCCGCACTTTCTTTGAACCTATTTACAACCACCTATTTTGTTTCTTTAGAAACGGCGCATCAGTTGATAATCGGTAAATTGTCGAGAAATTTAATGTCCAATAGAGCTCACTTGGTACTGAACCCCTGATGTTGCCATATTATCAGGCACATGTTTAAGACAGTACAGTTTGACACAATAATCTGAACTTCTCTTGTTTCATCGATAATGGAAGCCAATATACAGGAGAGATTCACACAAAATATGCACACCTTTGTTTTGATATTGAATGACGATAGATTTATAGGTCATATTTATGTTTATACGCCGTCTCACATAACTATATAGCATTTTTAGTTTGTTCAAACTCAGCAAATTGAAATCGAAAAGTTCGTTATTTCCCATGTAAAGGTCTCCAGTAAATTTTCGGATCGTCGAGTTCTGCAATTCATCTGGTTTTGTCATTCAAGTAGTCTCGGATGATCGACGATTATGATTGAAAACCTTCAGGGAGAGCTGTTCTAGAGACGACAGTTTGGCTGATGTTAAATAATGTTGTTCATCACAAAATGTGAATCAACGGATAATATTCACGCCACTCCGGTCTCCAAAAATGATTGAGTGAATAGTACGCGCGACTACAATATTTTCCAATTTCCCACATCGTCGTCCATTTGTTGAGTTTAATGAAGCAGTATAATGGGTTGGCGCACTGTTAATGTAGTTTAGGAATACGAGCACCAATATATTGGGTATTTCCGCTAAAAGGGTCAGTTGCGTAGACGCAAATCCATCTGCCTGGACTTGCCAATTTTAGGAGTCGGTTGAGAATACGCACATCAATTACAAACGAAATCAATAAGTGATGGATCTCTTTTTATGTCACCATTTACGCCGATGAATATTGTAGTCAAGATAATCGTTCAGTAAGGCAATTTTCTAATTATTCCGTTCAAATAAATATTATCGGATGTAACAACGATCGCCGATTACGATATTTCAACTTTCATTGCATCGATTCAATGGACAGTTATGTCCTCTTCCAATACTAAATAGTCCACTCAATGGTGTCAGGTTGAAAGGTTCCAATTGAAGCAAAAAAAATAAATTTTTATTTGTTTTATGGAATACAGATTTGTTCTCGGTTCACCAGTCCTCTCCCCAGAGCATCACAATTCCTTGCACACTCTTATCAGCGAGACTTGCTTGATCGAATGCCCTTTATCCTTTCCTAACCCTCTCTGGCAATCCCGTCCAGTGAGTGTAAGTTCCAGATTAGTTTCCCTCACCCCATGTTCGAAAATATATTTCGTGGCAGCACAAATTATTCGCCCGGTTCTGGTTTACTCCGCTGCCAAATACTCGCTAGCGTCTTGGATGAGGAATAGAAGTGCCTGGTATTGTTGGACAGAAAATAGTTACCTATCGGATTTATATTTCTTAGCTCTAATAATATGTTGATATATATAAAAATCAAATCATAAATATGGTGGAGATATCATAATGAAGGAAGGTGGTTGTATTTTTATTTCCGTTAATTGAAAGTTACAGATGTGGGATAAACTGTTTTCAGAAGCAGAGACTATTTTACTGTCGTAGGAGTGAACATTTTCACAATATAGTTAGGAGACTGGTGTAAATGTGCCATTGTTTAGTAATTTTCTTGTGAATATTCAGTGCCAAAATTATATGAGACCCCATTTTTTTTTTTAGGATAGCCAGACATAATTTTCCGGGTTTTCTTAAGCAAAATAAATAAGTCAACTCTTCTTTATGGGGCATTCATGAATAGTAACAGGTTGCATGTTGTATCTTACACTGTATTTAATGTTCCCGAAACCCAAATTCTGAATCTGTTCATATGTCATTTTCCACATAGTACAACTACAAAACGGATCAACGTGAGACACGCGTTTCAAGACAACGCGAGGCACGCGTTCCAAGACATCAACGCGAGGCACGCGTTCCAAGACAATTCTGTTTACTCGTATAAAATACTTAAATTTCCGATGACAATTTCTATATTTGAATCAACAATTTAAAGTGAGTGATTTATAAAACTAGCAACGTTATTCGTTGATATCTGGAAATAACTCCTCAGTTTAATTTTTTATTTGTTAGTTGCTTGATGAATTAGTGTTTCAAGTCCAAGTGCAAACATGGGGAAACGAAAATAAGTGCGGAAATTGAGATGATATAGAGAGTAAATGAAATGAGCAAGGTGCTGTAGTCGCTAACGAGTCTGATGGGACTCAGGACCAAGACGAGGCGAGTTTAATTTAATGTGGTAGCTGTTCCGGGTGGGCTGTATGGAGAAAGAGTCAAGCGAGGAGGTTGCAAGCAATTGAGGTTAAATCTCTTACAGGCAGTGCAGGTGTGACGCAGATGATGGGAATCAAGGATGATGATGTGCAAATCTGAGCAGGGATGGCGCAAGAGAAGGTGGAATGCCAGATACGTGAGTTCTGTGGTGAATGGCTCGGGCGAAGTTGATGAATGAAGTGATAAAATGGACAAGGTTTTGCCGGATGAAGTGAGTGGACATCTACCTAGAAGAAGACCTAAGTATGTTTAGATGGAAGACTTGAAGTAGCCATTCTTGTCCAGGGTGCAAATGATAGTCGTGAAGAAGGAATGAACGTGTGTGAATGACCCCCCCCCCTCCCGGCCCTGAAGAGATTCCACCCCTTTTGTCTCCTTGAGAATTATGATGGCAAGCGACTAGGAAATTCGCGCACCTGCGGGGCAACCAGCGTGAATCCGTGGACGTTTCCTCTTGAACCGGAGTGGTGAACCCTTGCGATTATGGATTACAAATTTGTGCATTTGTTCGTGTGTATAGAAATAGTGTGGAAAGGGTTCTTCCGTTGGTCGCTTTACTCCTTAGGCGATGGGGTCTCGGGTCTCTGTCCATGCTTTTATTCAATTTATAAGCAGCAAATAACACAGGCTATATCGACGGATCTAATTCATCTTCCTTGTCTATTCTGGTGCTATTACAAAACATTTTACTTCAACGAATGCGAGACTCGTGAAGCACATGCATTGGGTTTCGACATTTATGGAGATGTCGAATCTGAGAAAAGGTCGTTTCACGGTCATTATTGATTTGAAACAGGGGATTCATTCATGCCTTCGAAAGACAAGTTTGAAATTCGTTGATGGTAATGTGAGTTATTGAGGGCTGACATGTTATTTCAAATGGATTCTGGTCCTACTGTTTTCATGACCGATTCGGTACAGGGGCGGATTCGAAGTTTTTAAACCAATAATTATCAGAAGTGGTACTGAATAACTACGAAACATGCTTAGGGCATGTTGCCACCAATAATCAGGAAATCACAAAATGCAACTTGATACTCGCAAGCTCGCATACATCATTACCTAAACTCGGGCTTATGACGTTTATGTTACTATTTTTTCAGCTGATCTTGATATGTGCTGTAATTGGCCGTATTATCATGGTCATCATCGATTTTTCGTTCCCTTGAATGTCAGTCTCGGATTGCTTTCAAACTCCATGGGTTTGAAAAATAAATCAGCTAGATGAAAATGGATCACTCGTGTTTGAAATTGACGTCGACAACCGCCTGCGGTAGACAACCGCGGTAGATATACTTCAGAGGGAACCGCGTTGGGCAGAAGTGTGGCCTCAAGTGCCCTTCGTCATAGAGCTAGAAGGATGCAGCAAGATGATCAGTCATGACGAAGTTCCTGCCATGATAGATGGCACTTGGCGAAAAAAATGCACTGGTAACCAAGGTCAGAAATGGATACTCACCCACTTTGTGCATTTGACGCTGATGCCAGGTGGGCAGACGGTTATGCCAGAATTTTGAGGAAAACAAAAAGATGTTCCGGAAAGAGGTGAAGAGGGTGAGCAAGGGAGACACCGGAGAGGAGGAGGTGGTGAAAGATGGTAACGGCCATTTGTTGTTTTGAAGTGGTGATGTACGAAAGAGGTGGGCCGAGTATTGTGATGATTTGTTGAATGTCGAGGAAGACAGAGAGGCTGACTGTAATGCTGTGGGTGGTGGTGCTCGGATGTCCGTTTTTTGGAGAAGACTTGTGGCGGACATTACCAGGGAAGAAATGCAGGAGGCGCTGGAGGTGATGCAAGCAAGGAAAGCCCCTGGTTTGGATGGCGTTGCGACCGAGTGCCTGAAAATGGGGGGAATAACGATTGTCGAATGATTGGTGTTGCTACTAAACTTGTGTTTTGTGGCTGGTGTGGTACCGATTGACTGGTGCAGTGCTTGCATTGTTCCTCTTTATAATGGCAAATTAGATAAAAATGAATGCTGCAACTTGAGATTGAGGTATCATTCTGTTATAAGTGATTGAAAAGCTGTACGGGCGAGTGCTGATAAAAAAATGGAGACTCTACGAACTGATTGATTGGGGAGGAACAGTGTGGCTTTAGGAAAGGTAGAAGGTGAGCTGATCATAATTTTGCAGTGGGACAGGTCTGTGAGAAGTACCTTGCAAAGGAAAGGATGTGTTCTGGGCCTTCATGGATCAGGAAAAATCATACCACAGGATTGACAGGGAAAAGATGTGGAGGGTGTAGCGTTTGTTTGGAGTGGGTGAATATCTGTTGAAAGCGGAGCAGAGTTTCTATGTTGGCAGCCGAGCATGTGTCAGAGGGATGCGAGGTGAGTGATTGGTTCACATTGAAAAAAGGACTGAGACAATGCTGCGTGATGTCTCCATGGCTGATCAATCTTTATATGGATGGAGTGGTCAGGGAGGTGAACGCGTGTGTGCTGGGTCGTGGCTTGGAGCTTTTGGAAGCGAATGAACGGAGTTGGCAGTTGAGCCAGTTGCTATTTGCGGATGATACGGCGCTGGGGGCGGATTCAGAGGAAAAACAATGTAGGATAGTGTCTGCGCTTGGTAGAGTGTGTGAGAGGAGCAAGCTTCGAGTGAACTTGGGTCAGAGTAAAGTAATGAGATGCACGAGGACTGTCGATGCGAGCAGAATTAGGGTCCTCGTAAATGGAGAGTTGTAAGAGGAAGTTCAGTGCTTTAAGTATCTTGGCACCCATGTGGAGGTGACTGAACTTGTGGGTAATGATGGCGCGAGTGGAAGAGGGGTGTAAAGTGTTAGGTGCAATGAAGCGTGTAATGAGCTGTTGGGCGTTGGGGATGGAATCAAGGAGATATTGTATGGGAGTGTTGTTCCCAACGGTGATCCACGGAGCTGCGACTTGGGGGGTGAAAGCAGAGGAAAGAATATGGTGTAATTGTTTCGAGATGAAATGTTTGAAGAGCTTAGCCGGACTTGATTCGAATCAGAACGGGAATGGTGAAGAAGATAAATGACAGAGTGGATTTGCGAGTTCTGAGATGGTTCGGGCACACGATGAGGATGGATGATGGGAGATTGGTAAGAAGGGAGATGAATGCTGAGGCGAGTGGTCACAGGCCTCGAGGTAGACCGAAGTTTGGGTGGATGGATGGTGTGAAGTAGGCGTTGGGAAGGAGAGACTCGAATGTGGGATTATCGATAGAGCGTGCAATCAACATGCGTAAGTGGAGAATAGTTGTGAATGGTTGATTTGTTATGCTGCTCTAAAGTGCTTTCCCGTCCTTGGCATCACGTTGTCGGTATGATGGTCGTGGGCGGGGGAGGCCCTCTATGATGCGGCGGGGTAAACCAGAGAAGGCTGTCGGGCCCTGTTGCTGACAACAGACCCTTGGACCGCACTCGTGACCAAGAGTGTGTGGGTTGCGGGGTTACCGGCCGGACCCTTTAGCACAAAAGGGCTAAGATGTGCGAGTGTGAGCGTATGAGGGTGTGATGTGCCCCTTGCCGTCGGCTACCCCCCTTTCTGGGGCATTCGGTTACAATAAGTTTGCATACAATTTCATCATGAATTACGGCCAGAATATCCTGGATCATCAATGCATCATCGGTCGATCAATTAGATAACTACACAACCTTCACTCGATTGATTTGCTGTGACGGTTGACCAATGTTCCATTTATGGTTTCTGAAACATTGTCACATAATGCCGACAAAGTAAAAGGAACGCCAGCTTTCAAGAATAGACCATTTCCCGACCATTGTTTTAGAACTGCCTTAGAGTTAACTAATATGCAAATAAATTAATGATGCCTCTAACAAACTGATGCTGAGTGTTCGATGTGTTTCAACGTGAGAAATTATAATAGACTGTCCGTGCGAGGACACAACACTGATAGTACATAATCGCTGAAATATTCCAATACTTTCACCACCCTCATTCTTTACGCGGCTCTTTTCGTGGTCACTCATGATGGCCCATACCGTCCTGTCGGTTTTTTTATGAGGCCACTCGGTGTCTCGCTTCGCTACTCCGCACATTTTAGACATGTCGAGGAATGATGATGTGAGCGGAATCAGTGTCCAACAAAATGGAGAATTATCGGCCAACGATCTAACTTTCAAATACCAGGACTCTCACGTGGATAAAACGAAACTAGTGTAAGCTGGGATGAAATCTACGCTGAAGGAAGAATATGAGCTGGAGGACAATGGATAGTTGATGCAAGGGGAGGGGATCAATGACGATAGATTGGTAATATTCGTGATGAAAGCGGAGGTGAGTGAGCATTGGCCTAAAGGAAGACCAACATTTTTGTGAAAAGATGGCATGAAGTAGTCTATGTGAAGGAGAAACATCAGCGTGTAGGAAACCAGTGAGTGTGCATTGGTAGAGAATGAGAATGATAGAGAATGGAAGAGTTCGGAAACGCCTGAATGACCTTGCCAAACGGAGGAACTTGAAAAGGAGGGCTCGGAAATTTCGACGCAGTTAGAGAAATCAAGAAAATGTTGTCAGGCCCTGTACCGGTCGCAGCTATCAGACCTCACTTCTGAGTCAAAGTGTGGGTTGTGGACTTCAGGCCGGATTTTTTAGCGTCTGTGGGCTAAGTTTTTGTAAATTGAGGTGCGAAAAGAGTGTAATGAGCGTCTTGCCGTCAGTCCTTCACCTGGAAAACCAGTTCTCACCGCTCGCTTTACATCTTCTAAGCAGTTTATTCTGGTGGTAAGAGATAGTTGTTGCCTATATTTTAGAACACATTGTGCATTCGTTCGTAAAGGAGAATAGGAACGGGCGGGAATGGGGCTAATCAAAAAAGCAAAACAATTAACAACCATAATTGGTAATAGATTGCGGGGGACAAAAAGTGAGTCGGACCAAAATTTCAAAAAGTGCAGTGTGCAAAACTATATGTAACTTGTAGCATATGTGACGAGATTTGGATAACAATAGAATTCAAGGTATGCATTATTAAATACAAAAACTAAGTGAATTCAAGGAGTCCAACCCAAGTATCCATGCAGTGTAGTCTGCTACCTATCCACGAAGCCACGAGTGCGTAAATTATTGCTTGAACGTACATATTAAATATAAATA
>SDVV010032837.1:0-11375 GCA_016164225.1 Gammarus roeselii
ATACTTAAATAAGCTATCCAGAAATGATTCGAGGTAATTACTTGGATACTGCTCGATAATTATAAGAAAATAAAACGTGATGGATTCAACACCCAGTAACAACAATATAATCAGTCAGTCGATCTGAGTCACGGATCCTTGGCAGTCACATTACATTCATCTCACGTCTAGAAATGCCTTTCATCCTGCAATCTGTGTTGTGCTAAGCTCCTCAGACGAAGAAATACACATTGCTGTATATGCCTCCCTGGTGTGTGACATTCATCTCATGAATTAATTGAATTGAATTGTGAAACATGCCGGTTTACCACCTGTTCCGAATAGACAATGTTGAGTTTAATCAACTTCCCGGAGGATTGACAATAATTGTTTTGCTAACACTCACAATTTTAAGAATTTTTCTCTAATATACTGGTGAATTCAACTTGTTTGTGAACTTACTGTCCTAATACATAGAACAATGAATGTCTCTCAGCATGTATACAAGTCATCCTAGTTTTGGGGACGAAAATCCCTTAGATGTCTGTTAACACTTGTAAACATTTGAAACATCGTTTAGACTTAGTGTGACTACGCTGATCTTTGCCACATGCATGCATGATTCACCTCATAAAGCGGAAATAAGCATCAATGACCAATCGTACTAATACATTTTATACACAAGGATGTACCAACACAACTTGACCGGCCGCCCCAATAGTCTGATGCAGGAATATACATCATGTGCCCACAGTAACTATTTGGAATGCATATGTGGTTCAGAGTAGGACACTGAGATTAGGTGTTAACTGCTTTTGAAGCATATTCCAGAGAAATAGTAAAAGCAATATGAATATGGACATTTTTTTAGCCTTCTTCGGGTGATCGTATGAAATTCTGCTTCTCAGGTCCAGATACACACAAATCCTCCTCGGCAGTCCGGCGTCCTCGTTCCTCGAAATGATCTCCTTCGTTTCTTGTTCCCAAGGCACTAAGTGCCTGACGGAGAGCAGGAAACATTACTCCAAATAGACAGCTGGCCCATCGACCTTCCTCCTTTGTTTGCTCTCATTGGGTGGTTCTCGTTTAGGGAATTTTGTCAATTAAACTTTTGCAAACATGGTAGTCGGTGGTCTCAAAATATTATTATTCGATTTCGCATTTTTATTTAAACGGACCGTGGCCTATACGATTATCCCCCTATCTGCTTTTACATGTTGCGACTTTGAGCTGTCTTGGAACGTAATTTGTCATGGCTTCCAACTTATATTTACGCTAGGCTTAGACAAATTATTTTACGAACGTGTGGTATTGCACGACGTTTTTCATTCTATTGTACAATTCACATCATTGTATTTCATCGTTACCAACATGATACTTCACGTAAGTTAAAGCTAAATTATTTTTACCCAATGACTACCCTACCGGTCATAATGTATTAAGTCATCGACCCTCGTAAGTCAGTGCATTATAGCCCCCAAATGTTAGGGCAGCACTTCCCCTGGTATGTCAAGGACTTCGAGAGGATCCATCATCCCACGCACCGGCACCAGTGATAGCAGTGGCTGGTCAATACAAAATGACCAGTCATTAGCATTAGCTGATCAGGAGGCGTCCTTGGTCCCAGATCAAGTCGAGGGTTCATTCATAGTAGCGAAGACGAGCGCTGTTGTTGGTGAACTTTAATGTCCGCACATCTCATGTTACTCAGAGCTAATACAAATAAAACTTCAAAAAGTAGATCAAATATCAAATTTTGAAACCTGGAGAAATATTGATCGATATTTAAACGGTGGTCAATAGTAAGATGTTTGTCACGGTAAATGATCTGGCAGCGGGATAACGTCAGAGGTCTGAAATAAAAGAACTCCGTCATCGTATTATGCTGGGACGACTCCAAACAGAACTACATATATTGGATCAACATATATTGTAATACATAAAATTTTATTTAATTTTCTGTCTTTATTAAGTTTCTGTTGGGACGGGCTCTTGTGTATGTTTCAATCACCAGTAAGCCACATCAATGTGTAGGCAAATTCATTTGGGCGAATGATAATCCCCGGGGATCGTGTTGAATATTATATTAATTAATCCCCGGGGATCGTATTGAATATTATATTAATTAACAGCAACTGACCGAAACCAGGAGCAATATCTCTACGACGTTGAGATGCTCTGGAATGAATGGATTCCACGGTTAGGAAGCAAGGCACATTGTATGAGCTGGGCCGACAGCTGATATGGATGTATGAGGCGCATTGTGTGAGCTGGGCCGACAGCTGGCATGGATGTATGAGGCGCATTGTGTGAGCTGGGCTGACAGCTGACATGAATGCATGAGGCGCATTGTTTGAGCTGGGCCGAGAGCTGACATGGATGTATGAGGCGCATTGTGTGATCTGGGCCGACAGCTGACATGGTAATATGATGCGCGTTGTGTGAGGTGGGCTGAGATGGAGATGTGATGCGCACCGTGTCGAGCTGGGCCGACTGCTAACATGGAATTATGAGGCGCACCGTGTGGAGCTGGGCCGATAGCTGACATGGAGATATGAGGCGAATAGTGTCAGCCGAGCCGACAACTCATATGGCGATATGAGGGTAACTGTGTGGGTTGGGCTGACCGCTAAACTGAGATATGAGGCGAATTGTGTGTGTCGGGCTGACCGCTAACATGAGATATGAGGCGAATTGTGTGGGTTGGGCGGACCGCTAACATGGAGATATGTAGCGAATTGTGTGATCCGGGCCGACCTCTGACGTGCATTTTCAGTCGTAGAAACAATCATTGTAGATAACTACGCTCTGAGAGCGGGGTGCTCTGATGGAGTTTTATGAAACATGTAAACCAGGGGCAGTTGGGTTCTTATAAGCAAATTTTAAATTTGTTTCAACAAAACTAGATAGCATCGATCGAGTGACTGTTTGATAATCGAGTCATGGGTCAACTACTGTGAGAAACAGTCTAGATGGGTTCTTCAATCAATGCCTCCGTCCAATACAGCCTGTCTACCTTCTCCAATCGTGACCTGCGTCCGAACATCTCAGGACCGAATGGTCTCAAAAGGGGCCGGGTGATAATACCCTTGTAACGACTTTAAAGAGTTAGCATCGCACTTCGGCCACTTCTCGTAGCGCAATTAAGTCGACAATTTGCATGGGCTGTCGTTGTTGGGGTTATTCACCTTTGCTCACCAGGCCTTCCATTGTGATAGCTGTCACCTTCAACAAGAACAAAAAAGGGAAATGAAGCAAAATAATTTGAACAATATGCAGAGTGTGCTGACACTTCAACTTTTTGGGAGCATTGACCTCGAACGCGTCCTGGCCTGATCCACCAATAAAGTAGCGACGACAATTGAGCAGACTGAACAAGAATTATTATTGTATTTTATATCGGTCACAATAAGTGATGAACTCCATATATCAGCATCCTATTGACCTCATAGGTTTCATGATATCCATTATCACTCATTAAAGCTGTGGATGACCCGAATTCAGAAGTAAATTTGCACGCCTTGCTAGTTTCCGTTCCTTGCCGAAGTATAAAAGGCTACGATGAGAACTTGTTTTTTAGGGACAAGATGAGCTTTTGATCAAACCAAACCTAAAAGGGCACGCTAGTTATTTATTTTGCTTCTTTAGTTTGTAGACGGCAACAAACACACTCAGAGGCCACGGGTACGATTGTCACCAAATGATTGGGATACACACTCAAGTCTCATGGAATGACTGACGTCACAGCCTCTCGTAACAGAAAACGCATTACAAATATTGCAGTTTGGTTTCATCCAATAATTCAAGCCCTTATGAAATTTCCATGTGATAACTTTATCAGGCTGCCTCGCCTGAATGCTTTGTAGATACCTGCTCATCGCTTTCGAAGATC
The DNA here is from genome assembly GCA_016164225.1 of Gammarus roeselii. Lineage (NCBI taxonomy): Eukaryota > Metazoa > Arthropoda > Malacostraca > Amphipoda > Gammaridae > Gammarus > Gammarus roeselii. The sequence continues at coordinate 3,872 of SDVV010032837.1, forward strand.
GATACATACATAAGGAAAGTCTACAAGGTGTTTCAAGATCAGGCGAGCCGTTGAACTAATAATTCATAAAACGTAAATTCGCAAATATTATCAAGTGTTTACAAACAAAATGCGTCCAAGCTCAAGATGTTACACTTTTTACCATTAGAGATGTAACGATTTCTTCCTAGGTAGGTAAGAAAACACATGTTCAGATTTACTAATGTCGAATTTTAATTTTCAAGATTGATGGGATCGTTGTTATATCAATTTGGATGACAGCCTAAATCATCACCATACGTTTTCATGCATTACCTTGGTTGTATCCCTAATGGAATGAACGGTCTTCCCTTAATTATATAATCAAAGGAAGAAACTAAGCTTCCGTGAAACATGCAAGGAGGGGCACATATATCAATAATCTTTTTAATTTCTATGTCGTCGCAACGCATCACTTCCGAATCAAATTGGTTGGACGTATTGCATTCCTAAACATTGGGCAACATCCTCTTGCTCCCTAAGAATCAGAAAAGTGAGGATTGGCCTGGAAATTTGATAAAAACTCTGGTTCTTTATTGTAAATTACATTTCTGATGTTGGGATAGATTCATGCAAATATATACGTACAAAAGAAAACACTGTGGTAAGCGTTTATGTTGAAGAACGGAAACAAATCATGCACTATATGTGGTGCTTGCATGATTCGTCTCCCGGGAGGATAATACTAGTTTTAGTGTCAAATTGGTTCCTTAGGCAGTGAGAAGATTGCAGTGACGGCTTTTGTTCAAAGCCTGTGTACTTGACGAAGGTTCCATGAACCTCTAATCCCATAATCGAGATTTCGTGCATTCATCTAATATCACTCAATCTTAATTTCTGAATTAGGCCCCTAATTTTTGTACGTACCGTTTGCATTGAACCCAGTGTGTCTACAAGTTTACATGCGTTTACAAGTGATAGAAGGTAACAACACGCTTTGTGGCCCAAACAAAAGTTAACTCTTATAAGAAGAGAAATTAGATCGTTCTGAAATAGATCTTTTAAGCTAGCATCTTCTGTAGTGAAGGATCAATGGAGAGAGAAGTTGTAATTTAATACCATTTAACAACCAGACACCGCACGAGCAGGTACCAATTCTGGGAACCCTCATTATCACGCTAGGGCCTGTGCCGGGCACTTCATTTCACCGTACTGCTGTCAATGTCAGGCACCATTGTTCACCAATGCCTGGCTCTGTCTTTTAAAACGTTCTACTCCCGGATGCTGATTAGCTGCGATTTTTTTAAGGATTTGTCGAACTGTGACTGAATCACTATTTTAAACTTCCCAAGGAAGTTTGCACCATTCTTCGACCACTCTATACGTGCAGATTCAACGCATTATTCATTGTGTGAATGTTAACATTATTCCTGATGAATTCAGAACCATCATGAGTAAAAAGGCTCTATCGGTCGGTGTTTTCATAGCTAGCATAATTTCTCACACTTCGATCCTGTCACCTCTGGCTCGACGTATCTCCAGCAATAAAAGGATAAGATTGATGGGTCTGTCTTCGTGCGATTTATTGCGCAGCAAAGGGATAAGTTTGGTTGCTCTCGGTTTATTTTATTTTCCTTTTTTTTTTTAAATATGGATTGTGTGCTGATTTCGAGGAGAATGGTGATGTGGCTATTGGATGTGCTGGTGATGAGAGGGGAGGGTGGAGGAGTGTTGACCATCTGCTGGTGGAATGAAGATTAACAGTGGAACATAGGTGGAAGGGGAACAAAAGTGTGGGAGTGAGCTAAATGTAAACGCAGAGCTGAGGAATTCCAGCTGGGGGTTGAGAAAAGAATATGACAACGCGAGAGGGCAGGATCTGCAAGATGTAGAGGAAGAATGGGAGATACTCAGAGATGCCTTGTTGAGATGTTCGAGAAATATATGTGGTGTGCGCCATGTGGGCGGGTGCAGACGGAAGGGCTGCGAGTGGTGGAACGATGAACAGCTTATGAGGAGTGGTTGCAAGCGCAGTCGGTGATGGCCTATGAAAACTGTAAAGAGAAGGGGAAGGAGGTAAAGCGAGTGGTGAGGAGAGCCAAAAGGGACGCTGATGCCATGTGGGGCAGACGGTTGTGCCAGAATTTTGAGGAGAACAACATATGTTCTGGAAAGAGGTTTAGAGGGTGAGATAGGGAGAGACCGGAAAGGAGGAGTCGGTGAAAGATGAAAACGGCCAGGTGTTGACGGAAAGTGGCGGTATTCGGAAAAGGTGGGCCGAGTATTTTGATGAATAGTTGAATGTCGATGATGACCGAGAGGTTGACATTGTTGCTGTGGTTGGTGGTGCGCGGATGCCGGTATTTGGAGAGGGACTTGTAGCGGACATTACTAGCGAAGAGGTGCAGGAGGCGGTTGAGTTGATGAAGACAGGAATAGCCCTGGTTTTGATGTTGTTGCGACTGAGCGCCTGTAAAAGGGTGAAATAACAATGGTCGAATAGTTGGCGAGTCTACTGAACGTATGTTCTGTGACGGGCGTGGTACCGATTGAGTGGCGCAGTGCCTGCATTGTATAATTGCAAAGAAGATACAAATGAATGCTGCAATTCATGAAGTATCAGTTTGTTATGTTTGGTTGGTAAATTGTATGTGAGAGTGCTGATCAAAAAGATTAGAGAATCTACGGATTCTGCCATTGGAGAGGAACAGTGTGGCTTTGGGAGCGGTAGAGGGGGTGCCAATCAGATCTTTGCAATGAGGCAGGTCTGTGAGCAGTACCTTGCAAAGGGAAAGGATGCGTTCTGGGCCTACATGGACTTGGAAAAGGCATACAACAGGATTGACAGGGAAGCGCTGTGGTGGGTGTTGCTTTTGTATGGAGTGGGCGGAAACCTGTTGAGAGCGGTGCAGAGTTTCTATGTTAGCAGCCAAGCATGTGTCAGAGTGGGAAGTGAGGTGAGTGATTGGTTCACAGTGAAAGTGGGTCTGAGACAAGGCTCCGTGATGTCTCCCTGGTTGTTCAATCTCCACATGGATGGAGTGGTAAGGAAGGTGAACGCGAGGGTGCTGGATCGTAGCTTGGATCTGTAGGAAGCGAATGGGCGGAGTTGGCAGTTGAGCCAGTTCCTGTTTGCGGATGATACGGCGCTGGTGGCGTATTCAGAGGAGAAGCTATGTAGGCTGGTGTCCGAGTTTGGTAGAGTGTGCGAAAGGAGGAAGCTTCGAGTGAATGGGGGTATAATTAAAGCAATGAAACGCTTGATGACCGTTGATGTGAGCAGAGTTAGTGTCTTCCTAAATCGAGAGTTGTTGGAAGAAGTTCAGTGTTTTAACTATCTGGGCTCACAAACTAAGGTGATGTCGCGATTGAAGGAGAGGTGTAAATTGTTGGGTGCACTGAAGAGTGTAATGAGCTGCAGGACGCTGTAGATGGAAGCAATAAGAGGGTATCGTTGTCCCAATTGTGCTTTACGGTAAGGAGCTGAGACTTGGAGGCTGTGAGCAGAGGAGAGAAGATGTTTGAATGTTTTCGAGATGAAATGTTTGAGGAGCATGGCTGGAGTGCTGCTGTGAGACAGGTTTACTACCGACGTGGTTCGAATCAGAACGGGGATGGTGAAGAAGTTGGAGGACCGATTGGATTCGAGTGTTCTGAAATGGTTCGTGCACATGGTGAAGATGGATGAAGAGAGATTGGTAGAGAGGATGATGAAGGCGAAGGCGAGTGGTCACATGCCAAGAGGTAGACCGAAGTTTGGGTGGATGGATGGTGAGAAGCAGACGTTTGGAAGGAGAGACTTGAATGTGGAAGCAGTGAGAGAACGTGCAATGAACATTCGTGAGTGGTAAATGATTGTGAATGGTTGTTTTTTGACGCTGCTCTGATGTGCTTTCGCGCCCTTGTTATCACGTTTGTCAGGATAGTCGTGGGTAAGATTAGGTTAGGCTATCATGATGCGGAGGGCAACCAGTAAAAACTGTCGGACCCTGCGGCTTAAAACGGATCCTCGGACCGCACTCGTGACCCAGAGTGTGTGTGGCAGGGGTACCGGCCGGACCCTTTCGCGCAAAAGGGCTAAGTTGTGTGAGTGTGATCGCATGTGGTGCGCTTTGCTGTCGGTCACCCCCTATCACGGGGATTCGGTCTAGTTTCTTTTTCTGTATCTGTTTTAAGATATGGAGACCAGAATTGGACTGAATATTCGAGATGCTTCGTACAATTTAAGAACACGTATCTGCTCATGCACGGAATGGTACAGGGTAACATAGCTGGCATTTGATTTGCATTTGGCAGCAATGTTAAGTTATTGCTACTGTTTTAAATCGTTACTATTAAGAAAACTTAGACACCTATTTTCGGTGACCGTAATTTTTCGGACTTGGAATTTTCGTGCATGGGGGTTTGATGACAGTTGTGCATAACTTTTCATTTGTCTACATTAATTTTGAATGTAACTTTCCTGATAAATTAAAAGGTTTATTCAAGTTTATAATTTGATGAGCTGACACTTAAGTTCTGGTCGCAGTTTTCCTCCTAGCTCTGAATCGTCAGCCAGCATTCGGAAGCATGTTTATATCGATATTGTTTATCATTTGTATGGCAAACACTGAACCTAACACAGATCCTTGGAGCGTGTCGCTTGATTCTTTCCCAAGGCGTTGGGCTCCGTTAATATCACCTTGCTGCCGTATATTCCGTGAGTCAACATTTTATCTAGTTATTTAGCTGGACTCGAATTACGACAATTTTCTAATTAATCGTAGGTGAGTGACTTTATTGAAAAATTTTGGACATCAGGATATTGGTAATCGATTTATAGAATTTGCGTCATAAACATCAATTATATTCCTGAAAAATCGCAGATGGCCCGTCTGGGAACAACGATTACAGCCTTGTTGAGTGTAACCTAACAATAGGTTTGTTTCAAAAAATATTATCTTTCAATCCGTCATCATAATTTCCAGGCATAATCCAATGACTGAGGTGCGACATATTGGTCGGTAATTGCCTTGACACTTTTTGAAGCTCTATTTTAATTGAGTAACGTTGGATACTTCCAATTGAGACGACCAGTGCTATTCTGAGATGTAATATTTCTGGACATGTCGATTTGTGACTTTCAATTAATCTTTATATATGATTAATTTAGCCCGGATTTTTTTCCGGTGGTGAGGGATTCAGTTGTTTTTTCTCCTATGGAATCCTGAGCATTGGGAGTATCCAGATCTTCTATCGTAAATACTAAACATGTTTATTGGTTCTTACCGAAACCGTTTACAGATCTTGATTTTCATTTTTCTCGACACAAGGTTGATGAAATGTTTTGGATTCGTTTTGTTGTTCCCAGAATTTCCGTTTTATCATCTTAATTTTTACGTTTTGCGAACTCCTTTTGAACATTTTCGCTCATTGCAGTGTCGTTTTTCTTCATCCTGTGAGTGTTTTTGATATGACGAGTGCTATGTTGGTTTTGCACTGATGATGCCGCATTTGCCTTTTCGGTAACTATTCCGATTGACTGCTGGTCGCATGTTTTTCGCTGGACAGATTTCTCTGGACAGATTAACCCTGCGTGTTATAAAAAAAAATATATATATAGTCCTTGAATAAACGTTATTTTGACGGACTATTTGCATCAGAGCCACCATCCGAAGAGTGGCCCCTGCAGTCAAACGTCCCTGATATGATCGAGTAAATTGAGCCCAGAATTGCATTTAGACGAGGGCATTACAATTCAGGTGGTTCCCGTCAGGGGCGGTCGGTCCACCAAAACTATTTATCGCTCCAATCTGCAACTTATGGTATGAAATGTTAATGGGAAGGAGAATGAGGTAGACGAATGGCCGAGCTGGAAGAATACTCTTTATCATGCAGAAATATCAAAATTCCAGCGCTCGGAGTTTACATGTATACATACTTTCTTTTATTTATCATACTGAAATAGCTAGAAAACAATGCACGTTCATCAAAAATGTCTACCAACATACAATTTTGCTCTTCACGTTGACAAACGTTGTGGGAACGACACCCTTGGGTAATATTTGAGGGCGAAAAAAAGTTAATCGTACACCATATTCTTTATTGTCAGAAGGCGCAGGGCAAGGAGATGTGATGAACGTTTGTAGATGTGAAAGCGAAGCGATCATTGTAATGGTCCCTCAGACACCGCGCAGCAATGTGCTTCTGTAATCTCTTCGCAAATATGTGTGATGTGAACATTTATTTGAAATATTGGATAAGGAATGATTCTCGGTAACGGAATTTCTTCCTTGAGCTATCTTTTCGGATATTATTTGAAAGGGTGCTACTTTGATTCGAAGTCTTTTTGTTGAATCAATATTCTCCTACTACTGTAGCTACTCTGAATAGATTACGGTTCGGAGAATTTGAGTGATTAGAGCGGTCACTTCAGCTGTCTCCTCAGCCGTCACCTCAGTCGCCACCCCAGCTGTCACCTACGCTGTCACTTCAGCTGTCCCCTCAGCTGCCCCCTCAGCTGTCACCTCAGCTGTCACCTCAGCTGTCACTTCAGCTGTCACCGCAGCTGTCACCCCAGCTGTCACCTCAGCTGTCACCTCAGCTGTCACCTCAGCTGTCACTTCATCTGTCACCGCAGCTGTCACCCCAGCTGTCACCTCAGCTGTCACCTCAGCTGTCACCTCAGCTGTCACATCAATGGCCCTATCAGTACTGAATTCCTCTAATATTATTCCAAGCTGAGATAAAATCTTCAAACCACTAAAGGCCATCGTCTATTGTTTGCAGAGGCCACCATTGCTCCGTGTCTACTTGGAGTAAAGGTCTGTTTACGCAAGAGTTTGCAGAGGGACCATTGCTCCGCGTCTACTTGGAGTAAAGGTCTGTTTACGCAGGAGTTTGCAGAGGGACCATTGCTCCGTGTCTACTTGGAGTAAAGGTCTGTTTACGCAGGAGTTTGCAGAGGCCACCATTGCTCCGTGTCTACTTGGAGTAAAGGTCTGTTTACGCAGGAGTTTGCAGAGGCCACCATTGCTCCGTGTCTGCTTGGAGTAAAGGTCTGTTTACGCAGGAGTTTCACCCACACTTCTATCAAAGTGAAGTTCAGTTTGAATGTACCTGCGTTAATTCAAACCCATAATCTGACATGCTTACAGATATGTTGATGATGGCGTACAGAAAAGATGGATGCAGTGAAAAACAAAACTGTCACACTTTTATTTGTTGATACATGAATTTATTCTGCATGCAACTGTCAGTTTTGTGACTATGCGTGCTTGGTAGCGGAATTAGACGCTCTACGCTGCGTGCTTGGTAACTGATTAATACGCTTGACGCCTCGTGCTTGGTAACTGAATAATACACTTGAAGCTGCGTGCTTGGTAACTGAATAATACGCTTGACGCTGCGTGCTTGGTAACTGAATAATACGCTTGACGCTGCGTGCTTGGTAACTGAATAATACGCTTGACGCCTCGTGCTTGGTAACTGAATAATACGCTTGACGCTGCGTGCTTGGTGACTGAATAATACGCTTGACGCTGCGTGCTTGGTAACTGAATAATAC
>SDVV010032838.1:0-11374 GCA_016164225.1 Gammarus roeselii
CGGATGGTTCATGTGATAGCCAATAGTGCGCACTAATTCCAGTTCCTATACCTGTGTTAACATTGCTGTTCTCAACAGCATACTGGCGCGCATGGCTTTGCTGGCCTCCCCCGGCTCTGCTGCTCCCCACTTGATGTGGACCTGCTGGAGGGGGCTGCAAAGGTAAGAGATCAAAGGTAAGAGATCTACATGCACAACCAGACCCATATCTGGCCACTGAGACATCTCCCCTTTGCAGCCCCCCACAGCTCCGGCAGCCCCGCCAACAGGGCATGGAAGGCAGTATACCTTAGCACGCCAGCAATCTAAAGAACACCGCATCAAAACTGCAGCAGGTCGCTGGTCCGATTGCGCTTAAAAGGTCAAACAAAAACACTGAAGACAGTCAATAATTGCACACAGCTGTCACACAAAAGCAAAAAAACAAAATCAAATCTGCTATGATTAGCAAAACTTGTACAACACCCCCCCAACTCCTCAGTCAAGGCCCTTTGCTTTGAAGCCATGGAGGGAATTGCAATGCACCACATCAGAAGACAGACTGTTCCAGACCTGAACACAGTAAGGATAAGAATTTGTATTTATAGTTGGTCCAACAGCAAGGAACCACCAGCTTGAAAGAATGATCAGACATGCCAATATCTGGAGCTCACTCAAACAGAGCAGACAACCTCAAATTCACAGAACAGTGAAAAATCTTTGAACACTTCACCAGATCCAAAGGCAACAACCTCCTTTTGACCAAAAACAACTGCAAAGCTCTGAGCCTCTCTGCATAATCCACTCCACCCAAACCCTCAATTTCCCTGGTCCAGTGCCTCTGCACAGACTCGAAAAGTCTCAGATCCCTCAAATGTCCCACATTCAGGACACAAGAGCAGTAGTCCAAGATGGGCCTTGTATGAGTTATTATAAACAAAGACACCTTGAAAACAGAACTTCTATTGACAGTAGAATGGAGCAGACTGGTTGCCAGAGTGGAAGCCTTTCTAACAACACACTCTTCACATGGAGGTAAAATTGCAACCTTGAGTCAACAAGTACTCCCAAGTCCCTGCAGGAATCAACAAGCTCAAGTGCCATACCATTCTAATTATTCCATCATCAAGCTGCTCCAATTCAAGACAACCTCTGTAGAAACGCATATAGACATTTGGCAATGTTAAGAGAGAGATTCCATGACAAGGACACAGACTGCACCAAATTCAGATCTCTTTGCAAAGACACACCCAGGCGAACTGCTTGTACTTCGCGTGGGAAGCTTAAATAAAGTTTGAAGTCATCAGCAAAAGCCTTCCACTTACAAGCCACTCCCGCTGCAATATGATAAACATACAGCAGAAACAAGAGCAGGCCCAGCACAGACTCCTGGGGCACTCCACTTGTCACCTCCCAAAAGTCATTGACAACCACCCCCACAGAAACACACATTGGCCTCCAAATCAGGAAACAACAAATCCAATCCAACAATCCACCATGATACCCGTACATCTTAGTTAGACCAACAAAACAAAATGATTGATAACATCAAATTCCTTGAAGAAATTCAGAAAAACTACATCCACCAGATCAGCAACCTCACCATAAGTAAGCAACAGTTGATCCTTCTTGCTCCTTCCCACCCTGAATCCAAATTGGCTGCTTGACAAATGCCAGAATCTTCCAGAAAAAACACTGCCTGCAACACAATAACCTTCTCTAGCACCTTACAACAAACAGAAGTGAGACTCACAGGACGATAATTGAGAGGGTTGCTCTTCGCACCAGACTTCAAAGAAGAAACAACATGAGATTCCTTCCAGGCCCATGGCAAAACTCCCTGGCCCAACGACTCCACAAACATCAATGACAAGGGCAATTACAGCTGCCAAGAACTATGCTTCAAAACACTAGGGTGGATACCATCAGGTCTGGGGGCGGAAGATGAATCTAAATTGTCCAGAACCTGGGAGACTAACAGTCTTGTCACACAAATCCCCCTAAATTTTCAAGGAAAAAATTTATGAGGGGAAGAGCCGGCAGGATCAGCATCCACATAAACTGACAAAAAAAAGTCGACAAACAGTTGACTCATGTCTCTCTGGCCAGCAACAACCTCCCCAGATGGAAGCTTCAGAGGACCAACAGAAGGACAGCCCTTCTTTCTTTTTTTGATATAGGAGTGAAACATCTTGGGAGCAGCAGAGAAGTTGTTGGCTAATTCCTGTTTATACAAACACTGGCTGTGACAAGAAAAACTTTTGTACTCAAAAATTGAGCCTACTAAATTTCCCAAAGGACTCCAACACCTCCTCATGCCGCCTACCAAGCTCCCACCTCAAAAGCTTGTACTGCGCCCGAGCCTGAGATCTACTGATCATCAGCTCCCTCGGAGGGTCTGGTCCCGCTATCAGCTTGGCCGCAAAGCAGAGTCTTGAGCGGGAACAAACCTGTCAACAAGCAAATGGATAACTGACAAACAAACTATAATCCTCCTCCACAGTGCCATAAAGGAACTCATAATGCCAGTCAATGCCTGTCAAAACCTCTCTCATACTCTTATTACCTCCACAAGAACACATGACCAATTTAAAACCAGGATCACCTGGAACCTCATCCATCTAAAAGCAATACTCAACCAAGACATGGGGAATGGTGACACCCTGGGAGAGGAAGCAAAACTGCCACAGATGACACCCAATTTCCTCTGTAGTCAGCACCAGATCAAGAATGGTGCCGGAATCAATAAAAGAACTTTTCCTCACGTTCAAGAAAAGCAAAACAATCAAGAAACTGCAAATCAACTGGAGGCATATAGCTAATTATAAAAAATGTCTACAGACCAATCCAACAAAGGCAAATGAAACTCCCCAAGAACAACAACCTCCCTATCAACACAAAATTCCAGCACAAATTCAATCAGTTCAGCATTCTCCTCAGTTGAATAGGAGGGTGGATGGTAAGTCACCACAACTGAAACATCATAATACAAGAGAGAGATGGCAAAACATTGGGAAGACCTACTTGAACTGGCACAAACTTAAAATTGTAAACTCCATGCTTCTTTACTTCCCCCACCACATCTCCCCTCACCAGCTGGAATCTTGGCAAATCAACAAAGGACGACAAAACTGATGTAGTCAACCACAACTCCCACGCCGACCAACATCTCTGTAAGTATGTAGGAGCCGTTCCTCAGTTGACCTGCCCTTCCCTAACCCAAACTGATCTTCAGAAAGGATCCTAATGGCCTCCAAATAAGATGTCAAACATGAAACAAGGATATTTTAAATTAACTTGCAGCAAACAGAGGTTACATTGTCATGGCAATAATTCAGAGAGTAATACCAAGATTAGGCCTTGTACTAGAGAACAACATTTGGCAATTTTCACAGATGAGGCATTGATACTCTTCCAAAATCATAATAAAAAATAGGAAAATAATGGATGCAGATCATCTGGTCTCATGCTTGAGTTACCATCAAGCCCAGAGAGCACCAACAGCGCATTGGCAGGTCTGAATAAAATGTCCTCTATTACAATATCATTCACCTGGTGGAGAGCAGGAGATATGGGGTCCAGATAACATGCACTGATGAAAAACCAGAAGCCAGTGTTCTATTCACTGTGGCAACAGTGGTAAGATCACTAACCAGTAACTGCTATTCATTCTTCACGTAAGTTAGCTCACAGGTCAATAAGTGTAGCTCACCAGCACACCAGTCTAGATTCTTGTTGCATGGCATTTCAACACCTTTAGGGTCCCTTCTGATGAAATTCAACATTACAACAATGAAAGCAGAAATTAGCATCCTAAATTTATGAGCCTTGAAAAAAATTAGCAAGATGACAGCTAATATAAGTTAATCTGAATCAAAACTTTCATTATTATTTGGAAAGGGTACAATTATTTGTCATTTAGTCAGTACCCAAACCTCAATAAAGAGAAGTAAAAGCATGCCATCATGCTCAGAATTGAATTATAGAGGCACAAAGAGTAGGAAAGTAGCTAGCCTGTGAAATAACTCTAAGTAGTTAGCTATTGTACATGACTAGAACAGGCTAGCAAGCATACTACTATTGTTACCTAAACGCATGTAAAATAAAAAGCCAAAAGCTAGCAAGCCAGAGATTGCTATCAATCACACTCCAAGCAGAAACTGTCATGAACTCACCTGAAATCTGACTGCTGATTTTCATCTTGTTCAACTTCAAATATTTCTCCATCTTCTTCCATCTTGATCAATATTAAGTGAAAATTCAATTGTACAAAACTATGATACCTAGGTACAGTACAATGTAGCTACAGACATAAATAGAAATTCATCAAACTGACCTTTGGCAGAAGGTCTGTAATTAGTTTCACATTTTCAAAAGGGCCAGACTAGCTTAATTGCCAATTAGACAACTAGCAATGACAACCAGAATTCAAAAGATTCTGACCTGATACAAATTCACCTTTTAATATTTTATTGACAAAATCTAGAAAATATTTTCATGCATCCACAATGAGGTTGAAAAATACTGCAGATGTTTCTAAATTAGGTTCTGAGGTCAAAGGGTTGCTGAAGACCTTTAGTGACACCACACTTATCTGATATCTGGCTGGGTTTGGTCAGCTCTTGGCTTCTTAATAGTAACTCAGCATTGACCAGGATGACTTCTTGCAGTTGGCCTTCCGGGTTGACACCCCGCATCTTACTTTTTCAACTGCAATTGAAAAAGTCTTTGTTAGCAGCTATGTAGCAATAACTGGGACGACTCCTCACATTTAATGACTAGGGTTGACTCCTTGCACCTGTTTTTTGGGCAGGAAACATCAGTAATATCAAATTTTGACTTTGCACCTGCAGGGGGAAGTTTTCTGTATGCATTAGAAGCTTACAGGAATTTAATACATGCACAGAATTTTTGAAAAGTTGGCAAGGTGAAGGCATGTATTTCAAGTCTCAGAAAATGATGGTAAGGGAAAAATCAAAATACAGCAAACATTGATGCTGTGGCTAAAATTCTCAATTGATTGTTATTTATTTAGTGAGTTGTGCTGGTATCGAACCATCTCCCGCTGCCATCATAAAATATCTGATGCCCCAAACTGTTTGCCAGGTGCGGTCTTTCCTAGGTATGGTCAATTTCTTTTGCAGACATACCCCAAAATATAGTGAATTGATGACCCCTGTGACTGATGTAACCAAGGGTTAGAGCTTGAAATGAACCAAAGATTGCACAAACGCATTTAAGAATCTTGAAGTTGCTCTGACAACTCCCCCAGTGCTAGCACACCCACAGTTCTCAGACCTTTCTAGCAAGTTTACCATTATGGCTAACGCTAGCCTGGGAGGTGTCGGTGCGGTCTTCACGCAAATTCAGGCAGGTGAGGAAAAAGTTATTGCTCACGCAAGTACCACTTTTAATACGGCCGAGCCGAATTATAGTACAACGGATAGAGAACTGGCAGCACTAAGATCGGCAGTTAAACCTTTCCAAATTTTTTTGTCCAGGCAGCCTCATGTTATCAGGTCTGGCCACCGACCTCTTATCTACCTTGCCGACATGAAAAAAAGTCAATTCATGACTACTGCAAACTTTCATAGATTTGAACATAGGTCAGTATGAGCTACAGTACATTCCTGGCAGAGATAATGTGGCAGATAGTTTATCCCATGCATTTGAGCTGAACGATCTAGTGGAGGAAGTTGATGAAACTTACACGGTAAAGAAAGACAAACAATACGTTTCAGTCCCTGTAGGTGCAGACTCTCAATTTTTGTGTATGTCTTTGGTATTGTACGATTCCATGGATCATCATTTGCCTGTGCATGAAGAGGTATATACTGGAAAGGTTAATGGAAGCACCGGAAGATTTTGGTATTGTCTTGAGTAGAGTGTCATTGCCTAATTTGAGAGTAATACAGTACCCGGGAGTTCTTCCCTGCACCAAGGCGCTACCCCCATTTGTTTCCCTGTACGTCATTGGTTTCAAGGTCCATGTTGACCGACAAGGAGTGATTTATTTTCCCAGCGCTTCTGGGCATGTTGGCATAGCGTCGACCGGGGTGACTCCCCGCATTTTGCGCATACTTTGAAATAACTCAAAAAGTACGCGGCCGAGAAACTTTGTATTTACGGTGTGTATAGCTACTATTATGATCATGGAGCATCATAAGTTTCAACATTCTATTGTTGACCAAAAAAAGTTATTTACAAAAAAACGAGCGGCAAGCTACAACCCCAAATCGGGGGTGACTCCTTGCACCAAAAGGGGTGACTCCCTGCACCCCCCATATATCAATAATTGAAACGCAAATTTAAAGTTTGAGAGTACCAATAGATAGAGCATGACTATATTAGTATATATCAGTTGCTTAAAATAAAATTTTACGTTAAATATTACGTCTGTGACAGGTTTTTCTGATGCTTGTTTTATGCTGCCGTCATACCCGATTGTCGAAGGATTTCTTTCCCGATTTTGCCGCCGGAAACAAAGTTTTTCTTCAATAATTGCAATCTTACTTTACTGGAAGTCATTTCTCCACATCCTGAACTAATAATGACCCTAAAGTATCAGTAAATGAGCAAATATAACAAAAAAACTATCTTTTCCTTATTACGATATAACATGTAATAAATGTATTATGTCAATTCGATAGCAAACTTATTGCATTAACATGAATACAAGTCATGCTAGGTACAGGATTGTTGTCTTGATATGAAAAAATTTGTTCCTGAGCATTAAACATAGGTTAACACTTAGGCCTAGACATGTCACCATGTGTTGAAAAAATTGGTTCATTATAAAATTAGTTATGCATATTGAAATTAGCTGTGGTGTCATTATTGTGGGTCATTTACTTCAAAATGTCATCATATGTGTGTAGAATTGCATTTCATTACTTTTCATTGAAGAAAAATGAAAATATTTAATAACACAATAGGTGAGGGGAGTCACCGATTTTTTTTTCACTTGGGGTGACTCCCCGCAGTTGTATATTTGTTTAGCTATATCTACAAAAGTTTACAAAGAAATTAGTAGTTCTTTAATGATAGTGATGTGCAGTGGTAAGGAATCTTGGTGTCAGCTTGAATTAATATGTTATGGAGGAAAATGTGTGCATACAATTTTAGGGCAATAAATGTTCTCTCTCCGCATGCAATATTTTGAAAGGTGTCTTCATGTGCACTTCATCTCAAGATTTCTCGTGCGCATCACATATTTCTTATCAATGTTTGCGTGCGCTGCATGCCAAATTGTGCAAACTGGATAATTTGCATTCTCTACCGATCAGCAGACCAAAGGACCACTGTGAGACAGAGGCAACCTGACACGTCAAAGTAATCTTGCCAACTCCAACAGCAGTGATTTAGTGGAATGTAGTGGAAGTAAGGAGTAAAGCTGATGTGTCTCTATTGCAATTGACTGGTCAAACTAATTATGTTTTCTTATTGGAAGTGCGTAGTCTGTTGGAGCTTTGGCCATTCATTGTTGGATTGGTGTTAGCCAACTTGGCTTCAATTTCATTGCTCTGCAGTATATTTCAAATTCTATCATGTTAAATTGTAACAATTTTTCACGTACCAAAACATGTGTGGGATCACCATAATAATATTATAACGCAATTTACTTACGGCAGAGCTGACGCCAGAAATTTAAACGCACTATGAATGCATGCCAGTTTGCACAATTTGGCAGGCAGCACACACGAACATTGATAAAAAATATGTTATGCGCACGTGAAATTTTGAGATGAAGCGCACATGAAGACACCTTTCAAAATATTGCATGCGGAGACAGTACATTGCAGGTGAACAATTTTTCAAAAATATTTGTTGTGCTAAAATTTCATGCATGCATTTTCCTCCATAGCATATTAATTCAAGCAGACACCAAGATTCCTAACCACTGCGCATCATCATCATCGAAGAACTACTAATCTCTGTGACCGAACAGTCCGGATCGTCATTGGTTACTGAGAGAAACAAACATAAACCAATATCACATTTTTTAGGCGGGAGAATAAAAAATTGACGATTCACAATACGACGGGCAATATCAGTCATGACGAAGCGCATCAGCGTTTGGTATGAATGCAACAATAGCTAATTTGTATTATTAAATTACGCCCTGCATGGTTTGGAAGACAATTAAACATTACTGTATTTTGACAATAGATGAAAACAAACACCAACGTCACACACGTTATGTTAACAAGTTTGCTGCAACATTCATGGAAAAGTCAGCGGAGTGGGAGTGCAAACTCAAGCATTGTTAGTAATGGTAATTTTTAATAAGAACTGACAGGTATTGTTAATTATAATTTATAACTATCATAAGAAGGAGTATCATCTAAATGTTACATTCTGTTTCGTATGATGCCTGGTTGGTGAAAGACGCTTACGTCTATGGGCGGTCATCTGAAACTCTACACACATGTAATTCTGCAGTCTGTTCTGCGGCGCTCGCACCTCTAGCTCTCGGTTTTGTATATATTTGTCAGTGTCTCTGACAGTGGCGCACGTGACTCTACAAACATACTCTGCAAGCGCACGCAAAGGTCTAGATAAGTCAATCTCAGCTTTTGAGGCGCACGGCTGGTTCAGTTCTTAAAATTTGGCGATGAAAACGCACGTAATGTTCTCAACCCCGTGCCCAATTGTGCAATCTGGGCGTTGGATATTACATGGAAAATTTCAACACATGTCATTTAAGCTGAATACAACATGGAAATTTTAACACACAGACATTTACGGCAAACTTATCCATCGTAAGCCTATGTTTATACAATTGGGACCAAAAGCTCTTTCATAGATAAGTGTGCAGGCCAGTTTCCAGATGGTGTGGTGGCTGAGAGAAGTTTGTTGACCTCTATTGGAAGTGTTAAATCAGTGTTGGTAAATAGTGGCTTGTAGGGCTTACTACACTGTAAGGTTGGTTGATCACCTGGCTTACACAGTTAAAGTAGCGCTTGCAACTCAACAAACATACTCTGGGACTGGGAGCGCACGTTAAGGTCTAGATGTGCCAATCTCAGCTTCTACAATTGGGACCAAAAAATCTTTTTGTAGATAAATGTGCGGGCCAGTTTCCAGATGGTGTGATGACTGAGAGAAATTTGTTGACCTATATTGGAAGTATTAAATCAGTGTTGGTAAATAGTGACTTGTTGGGCTTACTACACTGTAAGGTTGGTTGATCACCTGGCTTACACAGTTAAAATAGCGCTTGTAACTCAACAAACATACTCTGGGACTGGGGGCACACATTAAGGTCTAGATGTGCCAATCTCAGCTTCTGAGGTGCACAACTGGTTTGGTTCTTTATATTCAGCTATGGAAACGCACAATGTTCTCAACCCCATGCCCATTTGTGCAATCTGGGCTTGCAATAACAATTTAAAATATAACACCTTTTAACAGGGAATTCATGAAATTTGTGCTATAGATTTCTACTATGATTCATAGATTTGACATTTTTACCTACTCAAAACATAACCTGTGATGATTACTTTGGCAACTGTTGCTGTTTGATGCCACTGGGTAGTGGCTTCGTGCCGGCGTGTTAGATTGAGTTGCGTGCAGTCGGATATATTTGCTGGCTATGGCACTAGCGCTTTGATGGAACGTTTTCTACCCTCCATAACCTGCATTTAACGCGCGGGTTCATAACCCGGAGAGAAAAGTACGGGCTCGTGAATCGCATCCTGCAAGACAAACGTACGAATTCTAGGGTACTGGGTACGTAGTTCTAACACGCAGAGCAAACATACGTGTTGTTACTAATGTATCTACTAACTCAATGTACATAACCGCACCGCTATAACAAACGTTTAACAAAGCCATTGCATTAATTAAAGTCATAGTTTCACTCCGCGCCAATAGGTTGTTCGCCGTCGACTGTTTGTTGCTATTTACCATCTTGAGCACAAACAACAACGGTCGTATTGTGAGCTCTTGAGAAGTCCGTAACGCAATGATTTTCACGCATGACCGCGAGTTGTCGACAGCATGTAGTTATACTGCAATTGCTGTACTGATTCAGTGTAAATTTATTCATATTTTGTCTTCCCACAAACAGAAAGTTTACCCGGTTAACGTCACTGGTGACATCGATCAGTAATTTCCTCGCTATTATTGTTCACATGTCATTAGAACGTTTATCAGCCACCGCCACAATCGCGTTGATTATTTATGTTGTTCGTTTAAACCGAGACAACATGAGTGTCTTCAATCAAAGATGACGTCACTCAATGCCCTCGCCACCTTTGAGGAGTTTTGTCTTATGTTCTTTAGGTTCATGTGCGTCACCCATCTCATCAAAATCGTGTCACCTAACGATGAACTCATTCGAGTTGGCAAATCAACACAACAAAGCTCACCGGCGTCACCCCAAGTGGGTTCAATTTCATACCCCAAAAATTACAAGCTTTTCTAGGCTTTTTTTCACGTGAATTCGGAAAGCTGGAGCTGTGACGTGGCCAATGAACAACTTAATCCCGTCTGAATGTTTGTATATGTATGTATGTATGGACATACAGCCGTTTTCCCCTAGTTAAGGGATGGCTAAGTTAGGCAGACACAGAGGGGGAAGGTGCCTCGTGTTTAGGTATGCTAATTGGTATATGTTTCATTTCACCAGTAGGATTTCTCGTACATGCCAATTTAAATGTTAATGTAAAACATAACAGGATTTTCATCCATCAGTATTGTTCTGCTTTATGTTTTGTGTTCAATTTTTACGATGTTAATGTATTCAACGTGGAATGTAAAAAAAAATCAGCAACAATATTGTTTTCGTATCCAGCCTATGCATTTTCCAGAATTGCCGCCTGGAGAACCATACATAACAATGTATTGTCGCATATATTTTTTATGAGTTAGGCCTATGATGGCTATATGTTCAGGGTCAACCGACTGTAATGAGGTTGCATTAATTTGTAGAGGTCCTTGATTGACCCTACATTATTTTTAATAACACTAAACGCATTATAGGGGCATCACAGGCCTATTACGATTAGGCAATCACATATTTTGATATTGTTGCATATCTCTGTAGGTAGTAAACAACACTTTGTTCAGCTAGCACAAACAGCTTACAATTATTGTTGCAGCCCAACAATATGATTCAGAGAAATATTCTGACAAAACTGGCAACAAGCGCAGCTCGCTTTGTTTACAGACTCTTCCATTGGCGGGACGCATCGATGCTGGTGTGATAGCGTGTTACAGATTCCTTCATTAAAAATACAACAAGAGGTTCAAAAAGTGGAATATATAACATACAAGGCGTACCATAGACAATTGTAGCTCTACTGATGAAAAGGTGAGACAAGTAATCTAGGCCAGTGAATCTATGCAGGTCTACGAGACACCATGGTAATAATATGTTATGAAGGCACAT
>SDVV010032839.1:0-11374 GCA_016164225.1 Gammarus roeselii
AAGCACTTGACACACAAGCACTTGACACACAAGCACTTGACACACAAGCACTTGACACACAAGCACTTGACACACAAGCACCTGACACACAAGCACTTGACACACAAGCACTTGACACACAAGCACCTGACACACAAGCACTTGACACACAAGCCCCTGACACACAAGCACTTGACACACAAACACTTGACACACAAGCACTTGACACACAAGCACTTGACACACAAGCACCTGACACACAAGCACTTGACACACAAGCACTTGACACACAAGACCCTGACACACAAGACCCTGACACGCAAGCACTTGACACACAAGCCCCTGACACACAAGCACTTGACACACATATGAGTTTATAGATCAACTTTGGGTCTAGGACTTCGATGAGCTTACCTTACTTCAGTTAACATCGTCAACGCCTGTTAGCTCATTCCAGTAAAAATCTTTAACGACTCTGATGCGCATAACTCATTTCAGTTGATCGTTAACGATTCTGATGAGCTCAGCTTATTTGAGTTTAAATCATAAAACCAGTGATGCGTTGAAGTCCCCAAACTTTGAATATAAGTTGGAATTACTTTGCTTCACAAAACTTCCTATGAAAACTTCGTAAACTTAAAAACTCAACATTACCTAACCTGCCCAACATGAGGTTAGCTTCTTTCGTAGTTTTTTCTTCGATAAATTACGCTCCGATGGCAGCGAGTGTGAAGAAGGTCATGCATGCACTTGGCCTTGACATAACAGATACTACAGCCTTCTCACGGCAGCTGTACGTGCTGATCTTTCCATGCGGGCGCTGACAATGGATCAACACCCCTACTGTACACCCCTGCTTCACCCAGACCACCTGTTCGTCCACCTGTATGGCAAAAAAACGGGTCATATCTATGAGTTAGTCGATGAAGCTACAGTCCGCTAACAAAGTTCCTTCATCTCCGACCGCTGTACTGTACAGTCTAAACAAGAGTGTATTTTTTTGGAACATAAGTTAAAACCACAGATCATTTACTTTAATTACTTTTAGTTCCTGGTGATTGCTAAAAGATGGTGGACTTGTGTATTTATAATGAAAAAAAAGAACAACATACAACTTGGTTCCGAAACGAGTATCCGAATTACTGGCACAACGTCTTGATCCACGGTAGAAGTTAGCGACAGCTCGGCAGGTATCTTCTTTGGTTTGGCGTTGGACAGCTTCATCAAACCATCTCCACATTGATGAGGGTTAGCGACGTTCCAGAACGCTGAATTTAAACGATTAGGATGCAGATTAATTTCCTCGTTCGAGTAAATTCTATTTTGTGGATCAATTGTAGAATCGTATTCCCAAGAACCAAAGGACACATTGATTTTTACGAGTTTCACTAGGCTCTTCGCACGAGAACTGTACGGCTTCATTTTCAGTTACGTACAAAGAAAATTATGAGCGGTACACTTGCTAGAATTCAGTCTTCTAGTAACTTGTTGAATAGGAAGGGTAAACATTCTTGAATCTCTTTCCTAACGAGTTGACTTGCTTTAGCCGTTGTCTTTGAAGTCTTGCTTCCTTGTGGCTGCACTTTGAAGTTCCATTTCTCAGGAAAGTTTCGACGACGCGATCAAAAAAGGGCCTAACATTTGCTCTTTTCTCTTGCTCTGATGTTAAATCACTGCATGAAATTTAGTTGCTACGCTGTTGGAAAGGAAGTCTTCTTGTATTCGGGAATGATCCAGGTCTTTTGTTCACTCGTGAATGCTACTGAGAGAAGAAAGATGGTAATTGTTTCCAAGCATAAAATATAACACAACATTTGATAAATGCTGGAAAATAGCGGATAAGTAAAATGTATAATATCATATATACGATCCAGTATCATAAATATGTCCAGTATCATATATACGAAGAATAGCGGATAAGTAAAATGTATAGTATCATATTTACGATCCAGTATCAAAAATATGTCCAGTATCATATATACGAAAAATAGCGGATAAGCAAAATGGCCAGTATTATAAATACGATCGCATGTAAGAAAATTTATATTATTGGGTATTAATTGATTGATTTACTCCAGTTTAAAATATGCACCCGCTAACCTGAAACCTGTAACTTCACTATGCTATCAATACTCAAATACCATCTATTTATAAACGTTAACACACGAATTGATGAGTGGACTGTCT
Source organism: Gammarus roeselii (assembly GCA_016164225.1). NCBI lineage: Eukaryota > Metazoa > Arthropoda > Malacostraca > Amphipoda > Gammaridae > Gammarus > Gammarus roeselii. The sequence goes on from SDVV010032839.1 coordinate 2,167, forward strand.
AGGATACTGTATACTATTCACAGTCAAGAAGGCTTACAAAGTAGCACCATCGGTAGAGATGATATATCTCGGACACACCTGAAGCCTACAGTTGTGCTGGTCTCAATGATGATGAACTTAACCCAAGAAGATATGCATATTTCAACACGGCTCCAACATAAGCGTTATTACTGTTCTATTATGGTAAAGTTTACATTTTGGTAGTTCACGCGGGACCGCGATATGGGGGTAGCTCCAAACCATTAAAATAAAATCTCTGTAAATGGGAAGTTCAGAAATATACCCCAGCAGACCGCGCTGGTGTTGCCAAGTCGTGTGCTAGTGCTTTCTCGTCAATCAACTTGAAAGTTGGTGGCATTTCTCAGTTGTTTTGTTTGCCGCATTAACCACCTCGTATTTTTTTGAGCGAGAAACATTAAGATTTTTTCCATTTTTACGTTTATTACTTATCACCGTAGTAGCCTGTTGAGGGGAAGCCACGTAATCCGCTACCGTGCACGATCTTTATGCTTTCATTCTACTCAAAATATTGCAAATCGTACTGACTGCAACGTGTAGGTGTATGTGTTTTGCGTATGCAAGCTTGTTCATCAAACTCGCTGTAAAACTGAGTTTTAGTGCATTTACAGAGTTTCGTGATTTTGAATATCAATCCCGCTACTTCAAATCATTCCAGGAACTGTTCCGCGAATGACAAAATCTATATATGAAGAAAACTCATGTACGGCTATTCGTACGGATATGTGAGCGTCTATCAAAAACATTGAATTATGTTGTGGTGTTTTGCTGGGCTTCCATTCAAAAAATAACCAAACCAGATCTTACTCTATCTAACTGAATCTTACTTAATCGAACCTACCTAACGTAATCTAACCTACCTAACCTAACCCTGTTTTACATGTTTTCACCGTTCTCTTGCTGCCGCAATGCACAATCTTGATGATCGATCGGTAACCGGCATTGATTGCCCCCATAGGCATCACTGCTATCATTGCCGCTTGTTCGCTTGTAAGAATATCATTATAGCTATTTTCTCGTGAAAGTTGTTTGAAATGTGATAGTTCTGTTAGCTTTGCATTGCTCTTTGTAAGTAACTTATAAATGCATACATACCTACATACATACATAAACATTACACACTACACTCACTGGTGGTTTTCATGTATCGGCTCCGGAACGGCGACCATATTTCTGTATCAGTCCTCCAATAAAGTTTTCTATCTCACAGTAGCGGATTAAGCAGAAAATGGTGTCATCCGAATATTGGTGTAACTTCAATAAATATTAGAGACCCTCCTACACAAATGTTGATTTTCCCCCGTCATCTTTCATTCTTAATATAATTATTACAAAGATTTAAATGAAAAATATTTAGATTCAAATGCTTAGGCTAATGTTTAGAACAGAACACGAGCCTGAAATGAAGTATTGCATAAGCCTCCAATGTATTTTAGCTCGAAAATTACGTTTTTCACACATATACAACTTTAGATAGGTCACACTTAGTCTTAGGAGAGTGCCCATAAAACATTCTGCTTCTCCGAGCCCACATTCTGTGTTTCTGCATAAACTTTGTACATTATCTTATTGAACAAATAATCAGATTAATATTCTGCTCGCTTGATGTTGATTTCTAATATAGTAATTGTAAACAGATGTGGTAATAAAGTGTTTCAAAAGTTCTGCAAGACTTTTAAATACATTTTTAAAAACATTTTGAAGCTCCAACCCCTACCGGCTCATGACGTGGATGCTCTTACGGTGAACTCGAACAAATCCACGTAAAGAGCACCTGTCGTTGCGTGGAGAACGGTAGCGCTAGGGGCCATTTTGTTGAAGAGAGAGTACATGTAAAGTTTTTTATTTTCTGAAAAATGGTAAAATGAAAAATTTTTACATGTAAAATGAATCAAATATGTTTTTATATAATTTTTGTTCCTTCCCCTTGTAAGACTAACGCGCTCAAGCATAAAAAGAGTTATCACCATCAGACCCCACTCTGTTAGTGCAAGGGCTTAGCTAGTGCTTGTGAGAAGCCTGAGTCTCCACCTTAGGTGGTTGCACCCACCTTGAGCGTGACTGTAAGCAGAGAGTGGCCACCTTCTCATCTGTCCCGTTCCTACTTGGTTCGCTGCTCATAAAGCCGGCCGGTAACAGCGGCAACAACGATCTGTCACCACGTTTTTTGTAGCCGACTGTATTCTGTCTCCAGTACTTGACAGCGGCAACAGCGATCTGTCACAACGGTTGTTGAAGCAGACTGTATTCTGTCGCCAGTAACTGTGTTGTTTCGCCGGTACCAGTAGATACTAAGGATATTTTACAGCTGTAAAACTCTATTATTTTTTCGAATCATTTGGAGAATAAGTAATGAATTTTCAGTCTTGTGACCGAGTCAATCACGTGCCCTACAGCAGTGCCAGTATTTCGTGACGCACATAGTGAGTTCGACGTTGGCAAGAACACTGCAATCTTGTGGCGGGGGGACTTAGCTGCCTCTACAACTGCCCAATGATTCCATATGAGTATAGCTGAATAGCAGTGCATTTCTTTTAGCTCTCTCAGCTCCTGCCTCCTCTTTCCTGTTCTCTTCTCTCCTGTTCTTCTTGCTTCTGATTTCCTTTCTCGTGTTCTCTTCTTCACAGCTCTTTGCTCTCCTGCTCTCTCTCTCCTCTTCACTTCTCTTCTGTTCGCCTCTAGCCTGTACAGCCTTCCTTTTCTCTCCAATGTACCGTTTAGCTCTTCTCTATATATTTCCCATGTACCGCTTAGCTTCTTTCCTCTTCTCTTAAAGGGATAGCTTAACTCCTCGTCTCTTCTCCCTAATGCCCCTTTAAGCTCTTCCCCTCCTCTCTCCAGGGTAATGATAATCGTATCTCCTTTACATGATGTACCGCTTAGCTCATCTCCTCATATCTACAAAGTGCTGATAACCTCCTCTCCGGTGATCTCCTCATATTTACAAAGTGCTGATGACCTCCTCTCCGCTCATCGCCTCATGCCTTCAAAGTGCTGATGACCTCCTCTTCGCTCATCGCCTCATGCCTCCAAAGTGCTGATAACCTCCTCTCCGCTCATCGCCTCATGCCTCCAAAGTGCTGATAACCTCCTCTCCGCTGATCTCCTGATGCCTCCTAAGTGCTGATAACCTCCTCTCCGCTCATCGCCTCATGCCTCCAGAGTGCTGATAACCTCCTCTCCGCTCATCGCCTCATGCCTCCAAAGTGCTGATAACCTCCTCTCCGCTGATCTCCTTATGCCTCCTAAGTGCTGATAACCTCCTCTCCGCTCATCACCTCATGCCTCCAGAGTGCTGATAACCTCCTCTCCGCTCATCGCCTCATGCCTCCAAAGTGCTGATAACCTCCTCTCCGCTGATTTCTAATGTCCCGTTTAGTTCTTCTTTTCTGTTATTTTCTTCAATGTACTCCTTATCTCTTTTCATTCTCTCTTCAATCTATCACTTAGCTCCTCTCCTCCTCTCTCCAATGTATCGCGTAAGGCCCCCCCCCCGCGTTTTGATATCAACATCCCTGGAATGGGATTGCTTGTGTTCGTTTATGCATATGCATACTCCCGTACAAGGAGGAACGGCTGCACGTTTGCACATACATGCACCGCTTACTTCCCAGTCTCTCCCCAATCCGTCGTCCACGCCCTCACTCCTGCTCCGCTCGGCCCCCTCCGTTCACTGCCCTCCCGCCAGACCGTTGCGTGCAGTTCGTGTTCGTTGCGAAGCCGTTAATCGCTGTGGGGCGTTGGGGGGGCGGTTGTAGGGGGAGTGGGGGGAGCAGGTGTTGGGGAAGTGGTGGGGAGCGGCTGTAGGTTTTGTAGTAGGGACTAGGTTAAGGGTGAATGATGGGGACCGGTTGTAAAGTGAGTGGTGGGGAGCGGGAGTAGGTGGTGAGGTGAGGACTAGATTTTAGGTGAATGATATGGACCGTGTGTAGAATGAGGTGGGGAGCGGGTGTAGGTAAAGTAGTGAAGACTAGGTTTTGGGTGAATGATGGGGACCGGGTGTAGAGTGAGTGGCGGGGAGCGAGTGTAGGGGGAGTGATGGGGAGTGGGTGTTGGGGAGGCTTGGAAGCCGCTATAGGGTGAGTGGTATGGAGCGGGCCATGTGTGCGCGGTGGTGAACAGTTGAGGGAGAGTGGTAGGAAGTGGGTCTTCGGTGAGTGGTGGGGTGCGGGTGTAAGGTGAGTGGGGGAGACTGAGCTATAGGTAAGTGGTGGGAAGTGGGTGTATAGTGAGGGATGGAGAGCGGGTGTAGGGTGATTGTGGGAACTGTTAAGGGTAAGTGACGTAAATCGAGCCTTGGATGAGTGCTTGAGGGTGAGTGGTGAGTAACGAGCCTTGGGGAGTAATGTGAAGCGGGTCTTGAATGAATGGTAGGGAACGGGTGTAGAAGGGAGTGGTGAGGAACGAATGAAGATTAAGTGATAGGGACCAGTCGAGAGTGGATGGCTTCGGAAGGTTCTTGGGTGAGCACTTGAGGGTGACAGGTGGATATCGGTTCTTGGGTGAGTGGTATAGAGCAGACTTTGGGCGCGCGTAATGAATTTGTATAGTACTGTATAGGCATAGAACTGTCTCTACAGTAACTAGAGGCTGGTGGCATGCGGTTAGACGGTCACAAAAGAGGGAGGTGCCGAGTCAGTCATCCCAGGAAGCCTCGTTAAGTTAACAGGTTCGGACACCCATACCTGCCGCACCTAAGGTGCTGCATTGTGTCACTCACCACTCGGCCACCGCAGCCCGGTGGATTGGTCAAATGTGATGTTGGCCAAATAATCAAATGCGATGTTAGTAATATAATCAAATGTGATGTTGGCCAAATATTCAAATGAGATGTTGGCCAAATACTCAAATGTGACGTTGGCCAAATAATCATATGTGATGTTGTCCAAATAAATCAAATGTGATGTTGGCCAAATAATCAAATGTGATGTTGGCCAAATACTCAAATGTGATGTCGGTCAAATAAGCAAATGTGATGTTGGCCAAATAATCAAATGGACTGTTGGCCAAATAATCAAATGTGATATTGGCCAAATAATCAATTGTGACGTTAGCAGAATAATCAAATGTGATGTTGGCCAAATAATCAAATGTGATGTCGGCCAAATAATCAAATGTGATGTTGACCAAATAATCAAATGCGATGTTGGTAATATAATCAAATGTGATGTTAGACAAATATTCAAATGAGATGTTGGCCAAATACTCAAATGTGATGTTGACCAAATAATCAAATGTGATGTTGGCCAAATAAATCAAATGTGATGTTGGCCAAATAATCAAATGTGATGTTGGCCAAGTACTCAAATGTGATGTCGGTCAAATAATCAAATGTGATGTTGGCCAAATAATCAAATGGACTGTTGGCCAAATAATCAAATGTAATGTGGGCCAAATAATCAAATGTGATATTGGCCTAATAATCAATTGTGACGTTAGCCGAATAATCAAATTTGATGTTGGCCAAATAATCAAATGTGATGTCGGCCAAATAATCAAATGTGATGTTGACCAAATAATCAAATGTGATGTTGTCCAAAGAATCAAATGTGATGTTGGCCAAATAATCAAATGTGATGTTGGCCAAATAATGAAATATGACGTTAGCCATATAATCAATTGTGACGTTGGCCAAATAATCAAATGTGATGTTGGTCAAAATAAATGTGACAAGATCCATCTATGCCCATAGCGAGGCACTCAGCAAACGTAATCGCGATGTCTAGAGTGTAGCACTTCGTGTTCATAGATGATGAAATTGAAATAAGATTCATATGCTGCTTGAGTTGTTATAGAATCAATAGAAGGAGGATGGACCTGAAACCCATTACCAAACCTGGAGCTTTGTCAGATGGTGTAGGTCCCAAGTTTAGCAAAGTCTTTATTGTTTCAAACATTTCATGCCTCTCAAAATTCATGATTCAAATTACAATATCTATCATTTGCGTTGTTCCAATCGTCTAAGCAACGTATTTGTTCTCCCCATTGTAAATCTTCACTCGCCAACAATACATTGTTCTCCTTTCAATAATGTATTTTCTTATATTTCTTATTTCTTCTAAAGTTTGCAATACATCCTCTTCCCGGTAGGATTGCACCTTCCCTCATTTTTAGCCTGTATCTTGTCCCCTGTTTCACAGCCGCTCTCCGCCACATGCAGCAGCGCTCTCTGGGCACAATACAACTACAAATTACATTTTTAATTACATGACAATAATAAATTACATCTCAACTAATTTTGTCTTAATCCACCTTGAATAATCTGACAATGTAATAAACAAACGTTTCTAGTTTCTGAGTGACGTCCGTCATTTCCTGAACCATCTCAGGACGAGCTCATCCCTACCAACGGGGTGGTGGGACTTGCTGGAACGGGGCTGGAGGAACGGGGCTGGAAGCTGCCGTAAGGGAAGCTGAGCCGGGCACATGTGGTTGACTGTCAAACAGTTCAATGGCAACTGTGTACGTTGACCGCTACGGTATGTTTGTGGTCGGCAACTGTAGGTTAGCTTCCAGCTTAGGTGTGCGTTGCCAGCAACGGTATTATTGCTGTTAGCAAAGGTATTATTGTTGCCAGCAACAGTATGCATTGGCAGCAGCGGTATGCGTTGATAGTAAAGGTAGGCTCATTTACACAACGGTATGCGTTGCCAGCAACAGTATGGTTGCTGCCAGTAACAGTATGCTTGGTACTAACAACGGCAGCGCGTTGCCAGCAACGGTTTGCTTGTTGCCAGCAACGGTTTGCTTGTTGCCAGCTACGATATGCAATATTTCCAGCAAGGGTGCACTTGGTGCCAGCAACGATATTTCTGTTGTCTGTAACGGTATGCTTGGTGTCAACAACGGCATGCGCGTTGCCAGAAACGGCAGTTGCGTTGCCAACAGCGGTTATGCTTGTTGCCTGTAACGGTATGCTTGGTGCCAGCAACGGCATGCGCCATTCCTGCAACGGTGTGCTTGGTGTCAGCAACGGTGTGCTTGCTTCCAGCAACGGTATGCTTGGTGCCAGCAACAGCGTGGTTGGTGCCAGCAACGGTGTGCTTGGTGCCAGTTATGGTGTGCTAGGTGCCAGCAACGGTGTGATTGTAGCCAGCAACGGTATGCTTGGTAGCAACAACGGTGGGCTTGATGCCAGCAACGGCATGCACGGAGTCAACAACGGTATACTTGGTGCCAGCAACCTCATAAGCGTTGTCAACAACTGTATGTTTGGTGCCAGCAACGACATGCGAGTAGCCAACAACGGTGTGCTTGGTGTCAGCAACGACATGCGAGTAGCCAACAACGGTGTGCTTGGTGTCAGCAACGACATGCGAGTAGCCAACAACGGTGTGCTTGGTGCCAGCAACTGCATACGCGTTGCCAGCTTCGGTATATAGAGTGCCAACAATGGTGTGCTTGGAGGCAGCAGCGGCATGAGCGCTGCCAGCAACGGTATTCTCTGTGTCAGTAACGGTATGCTTGGTGCCAGCAACGGCATGCGCATTGCCAGCAACGGTATGCCTTGTGCCAGCCGCAGTACCAAGCATATCAGCCAACGGCGTCCAAACCTACCTAACTGCCTTGGCCACACAATTTCCCTGTTTGTAGCGCTTCTTTCACTCTTTATCATCATCTCGAGCCAGTCCTGTTAGCGGCGTCCCCGGGATGTTTGACAGCACGAATTACATCCTCTTCATTTGGTGCTTGACAGCACAAATTACCTTATCTCAATTTGGTGCTTGACAGCACGAATTACCTTCTCGTCATTTGGTGCTTGACAGCATGAATTACCTTCTCTTCATCTGGTGCTTAACAGCACGAATTACCTTCTCTTCATCTGATGCTTAACAGCACGAATTACCTTCTCTTCATTTGGTGCTTGATTGCACGAATTACCTTCTCTTCATTTGCTGCAGTATAGTTTTCCGTGGTTGAAGACCTCCGGAAGCGATTGAAGCCCTCTATCATCTTCTTCCTCAGTCACTAAATGAACTGAGGTTCCCTCCTTTTGCGCTTAACGCGACAGGAGCGCAGGTCGATAACCCCCAAGTGTATGGAAGACCCAGGGTGGACCTTCTTTCCAGGACTCATCCCTGTACAGCGGCCCTATGATGGCTACCTGTTGCATCTGGTCGAGATAAACTTGTTCCAGAAGAGTCATTTTTTCCGTAACGGCAGTACCTCCACAGACAATAAACTTCACCAAGACGCGCAGGTTCTGGCTAATCCTTTATCTTGAGTTCGTCAGATGACCACGGTCCGTTCACCAGGTGGCAGCACCGTCTACCCCTTAAGGCGCTTCAAATCGGATGAATAGTTTATTGTCCCTGGCTGCTGTTTCAGAGATAAATGCATTCAAAATATTTGAAATCTTTAATAAAAGTTACAACTTTTTATAGAGAAAAATGCATGAAAGCACAAGCCTTGTACCTGAAAGTGGTGCAGCTATAGGACACACAAATGAGGAGCAACTGTCATTGCGTCACGCTGCCAACGCTAGTAGCAACAATATCATAATATCGGACTGGTCTCCCATCTTCTTTGGTGTTTCGACCAAAGTTAGCCGCTTTCACAGAATTCTAAAGAGAGTTAGTAATAATTTAATTGACCAAAGTCAGCTGGCCCATCTTGCATCATTTCGCAGCTGAATCCTAAAGTGGGGAGAGATGGCCAGCGGCTGATAAGTAAAGCAGAAGCAATCTACCTCAAATTGTTCACACAACTGCAGGGCTCCTCTTCAATGACCTTTTAACACTAACACTGATGCGCCCTCTGTTGGCGTCTTCGAAGACCTGACAATAAAGAAAAAACAAGCAAGCTCTGGTGGTGACGGCTGACATATTATTATTCCTTAATATCTTGTCTGTGAGAGCTATAACCTGTTTCTTCTGAAGTGCGGTCGTTGGCACTGCGACAAATTGGCGTTGGGATCAGTTTTAGTGCTGAAACAAACTGATCGTCCTAATTTCCATACTTGGAAACATTGATACGTCAGACAAACAATGCAGACCTGGATCAAAGAGGAACCTCTCTCCCGAGACCTGTCATACATTGAAGCGCCATCTGGAGGCCCCGCCGCGCCATGAAAGGAATATGGTACGAAATCAAAGTATATACTGTGGTGTACACCCTGGTTCAGTTTGATACGGCGGGGTAGTGGCTCCGTGACGATATGTTGCTTGCAGCTGAATATATTTGCTGGCTC
>SDVV010032840.1:0-11374 GCA_016164225.1 Gammarus roeselii
TATGTATATGAATTCTGTCACAACACTGAATTCTCCAATACTTTATGAGGTCACTTCTCAGTAACCTGCCCTTGATTGAAAACAAATTGAGAGCCATCAGCCTGTCGTAGTAGGACATCTCAGACTGAACGTACACCTGTTTGGTCTATCTCCTCTGAACAGACTCAAGCAACTTCACATCCTGGACGTAACCAAGATTCCACACACAGGAGCAGTAATCAAGAATGGGCTTGACGTGTGCCACAAAGAGTGTGATCATAAAATTTGGGCTTCTGTTCACTATCCACCTAAGCAAATTACTACAAAGACCAGCATCTTGCCTCACAACTTCTCTGACATGACCATGAAACTTGAGACCAACATCCACGTGAACTCCTAAATCACGCTGACCTTGGACAAACTCTAAACAAGGCCCCCCAAGAGTGTAAACAGCCTCTGCACCGGGACCAGTCCATCCAGCTAAACGTCTTCTGAAACGTAAAACAAGACACTTGCTAGGGTTCAATGATCACTTCCATGAAGATGCAGTCTGGAATACTTTGTCAAGATCTCCCTGCAAAGCAGACTCACCACCAAAAACATCATGAGGTTGGGCTCAAACTAAAAAAAAAAGCAGTTGCAATGAATTTCTCTATCAGGATAGGCAAATCTAACATTCCTGTTGAAGATGAAGTTATATGTCTGGGAGTATGGATTGATCCCGATCTTTCCTTCAAACACCAGTAACTACTCTGTGTTCCAAGCTGAATGGAACACTTTTGTTTCTGAACTCAAAAAAAAAAAAATGGATCTCAAATCAAGATTACTGATTGTATATGCTATAGTAATTTCTCACATTAACTACTGTCTTTCAATTTGGCGGAAATGCACCAAAACTCAAAGAGAGAAAGAACAATGTTGTATAAACTTTGTCGCAAGAATAACATGAGATTGGTTACCACAGAAAACGAGACTATGTAAGTCCTCTCGAAAAATTACTGTGGCTTGATATCGACAACAAACTGGCACTCCATGAGTCGATCAGAATTCATCAAGTTCTTCTAGGAGAACATTCACCCGGCAGCCAAAAGCACGTATATTCTCGAGTTGAAAAGAACAATTGATTCACAAGAAATTATGATACTCAGCATGTTGAACACAGGAAAACAGAAACTGCCAGTTGAGCTTTTTTGATCGCTGGACCAAATCATTGGAACAACCTCCCATCAAGCTTCAAAAATCTTGAATACAACAAGTTTTTCAAGAATAGGCCTAATGAATATCTGTTGACCGATCAATTCAAAATGGTATCTTTGCCAACAAATGCAAGCTAAATGCATAATACCAGTACCCAGAAAATGCATCCTGTTCTTTGCCATATCCGAAACCACCACCACCATAACTCGCAACATTGAGACACCATCTAATCGTTTTTACTCTGACGATACATATGTTATCTATGTGGCTACCAATCACAATTGTCTTTGCCAATTACCATAAGTGTTAACTGCAATAGCATTTTGTCTATATATGTTTTAAATGTTTCAGTCATTTTAATATAATTTAAATACAAACTCAGTTATTTCGAGGAACGATAGGCTGCTTCTAACTTTGACATAAGTTAACTTAATTTAATATAATTCATTGAATTATTTCTAACAATTACCATACCATTTTTGATGGTACAATCATTGCCTTATAAGCTAATATTTTGCTTTGTCTTCTATAACAGAAGTATATTCATCTGACTTGTGTACTCCAGCAATGAATTATTCTGATTGTCAATCATTTAATCATTTCCTAACGGTCTTGAAGTGTGTATATTGTATATTCAGTTGTTTGGTATGCATTTTATGTATATATTTTTTTTGTATAACTTATGTTGCCTATTCACCCCTTCATTATTAATACAATGGTTTAGACCCATCTTTCCAATATGTTAGTACTTTTTGATTTCCCAACCCTACATTGTATTCATATTTTCTGTATAATTCATGTTGTCCATCCACATCTTTGTAATCGTACAATAATGTTGACTACTCATTACAATATGTTAGCACATTTTGATGTCCCAACCCCATGTTCTTGGGACTCTAACCACATGCATGCGTGATTTGCCACCACATGTACTTGCTATTTTCCACCACATGTACATGTTATTTCCCACAACCATGTATATATTTTATTATTTATCCACCTCAAGTATTTCTTATTTCTCAACCCCGCGTGTCACTGGCTTTCCCAAAGCTATGTAGCTGGAATTATTTTGTCAAAATTGACATTGTCTGTATGTGCACAGGTGATACTATTATAAATAATATTTTGCTCCGTGTAATCCAAACCCGCGTTCCCTAGAGATTAGCTGTGACGAATTCAAATTGAACTTCGAGGAACGATAGGTAGCTCCCATCTTTGACAGAGGCCAACTCGACAAGAATATATTTTATTGAATCATATCTACCATTTACCATACCATTTTTGAAGATGAAATCATTGTCACATGAGCTAATATTGTGCTTCATTTCCTATAACAGAAGTATATTAATTCAATTTCTGTACTCCAGTATCAAATTATTCTGATTGTCAATCATTTAATCATTTCCAAGCGGTCACGAAGTGTATATATATATTGAGTGCTATGTATATATTTGATGAATAACTTATGTTGTGTATTCACCATTTCATTATTTAAACAATGTTTTATACCCATCTTTACAATATGTTAGCACATTTTGTCATGAAATATGTATATCCAGTGCTATGTATATATTTTATGTATAATTTATGTCACCTATTCAACCCTTTAGTATTCATATTTTACCCCATCTTTACAATATGATGGCCCATTTTGATTTCCTAACCCCACGTTCTCAGGATTACTTAGCCCCATGTGTTGGCGGTTTTTCCAATCCTATGTATTTTGTAATCTTCCCAACCTTATATATTTTGTGACCCCCCACCCCATGTATTTTTTGCCAGGCATTCCTGATTCATACCTCAAATAAGACTTTGGCTGTCTATCATTGATTATAATGTTATAATTTATAATCTGTTGCATGCAAGCAGAACCTGCAGCAAATTTCAGATTGAATTTTTGTTTACGGTAATTCAAATGGTGTTTACGGCAATAAAGTTTTATGTGTACTATTTAAAAATTGAAAACCCATTGCCAGATGATGGAAATAAATGATTTAATAATAATAATGATGAAGAAGTTGGAAAGACAAATAAATTGTAAAATCATCAGCAAATGCGCCAAATTAGATACAAGGCCATCCGTCAAAAAATTAACATATATGAGAAAGAGGACTGAACCCTGTGGAACCCTACTCAGAGCATCCTTTGGCTCACTATTCCATCCATCGACACCAAAACACATGATTTGAGAATGAAGAAAACTACCAATTCATCTTAACACAACCTCAGAAACTCTAAGAGCCTGCAACTTCAGAAGCAAAATGGGATGGGAAACAACATCAAATGCCTTTGAAAAATCAAGCATGGCCATATCTACAACCAAACCAGCATCAACAGGCTTAACTTCATCTGAATAGACCAGCATTATTGATTGGCTTGCCCTGAATTGTCTGCTTCTTTATAAGTCTTAGTTATTAAATCATTTGTTTTCATTGTCTAACAATGTATTTTTAATTCTTGAGTCTAAGACAAAGGTAAGAGACAAAGGTAAGAGACAAGACATGACATTCATGAGATGCACAAGTTAAATTAGCAAAACAAAAGTTCAAAATGGATTCTTCACAGTCAATTTAACGATGGCGGCCGATTCACATGCCGCCACAATCTTGACAATTGATCTGCCTGCCTCCACTCATCATGTCACTTCTTGACAGTTTATTGACCTGCCCTGACCCTGAAACTTATTAATAGTTGACTTGCCTGCCCTAACTCTTCCACTCCCTTGACAATTGATCTGCGTGCCCTGATCTTTCCACTTCTTTACAGTTGATATGCTGGCTGTTAATGTTTTTACACCTTTCTGTTCAGAGGAGGTACGGGTGCTGGGTGTGGAGCTCGAGGAGGCCAACAGCCGCGTAGTGATTGCAGAGTGCACAGCAGAGAACAGGGTGGAGGCAGAGCAGCGCAAGTGCCAGGAGGAGCTGGCCACCTTCCACCAGCTTGCTAGAGGTTAGGCATGCAATCATTAATGATTGATATAGGAGCTGGTCATCCTGTACCTGCTGGCAAGATGTGAGCCATACCATACTTGATGCTTGAAGGAAGAGCTGCCCAACCTGCACCAGCTTACCAGAGGTGAGACCTAGTATTGTTGATGCTTGAATAAAAGATGGCTGCACTGCACCTGCTGGCCAGATGTGAAGCCAATAATTCTTGATGCTTGAAGGAAAAGTTGACTGGCCTGGACCAGCTGGCCAAAGGTAGGGTATACAATTTTCAATCCTTGAAGAACTAAATTAAATTTGCTTTTTAACACAACCCTAATACTTAGAGGGTTAACAACAATACAAACTCTGAAACGTCCTCAACACTTCAGTGGGGTATGATTTCCCAAAAATTGTTCACTTTTTTTGTGATTTTGAAATGGCTGTCAAAGCTTCATTTACATAGGTATGGTAACAAAAAATTGCACTTTTATAGTGTCTTGTCTTCGTGAATCGAATAGTGCAATCAAATTTCAGTTATCTGTTTTAGTTTTTAACAGTAAATGTAAAGGAAGGGGGTAACGTTCCAAAAATGTGCATTCCGCGCAGTTTTTGCCCCCTACCTTCAATGTATAATAGTTCGGTTTTTATAATATTTTCTGATGAAGAAAAACGCGCTGAATTCGGTGTTTCTTTCAAAATAGCTCTAAATGTCATAGTTTCTAAGTTATAGAAGAATTACTAATTATAGGTAAAATTGTTGCACATTCACTTATTAGCATAGCTACACAGTTATTTATGAAATGTGACTTTATTATACTAGATACAGAAACGTCATGGTAGACAAAAATGTTACTCATCCAATTTTATTTAAAATTTAGCTGCAATCTTTGGTGAAGCTACAATTTTCACTTATGGACAAAAATGGCATGTTGAGAAAATAATTCGTGAGAAAATAATTAGCTTATAAACTACATAATGGTGTGTCAACTGCTCTGTTGTTACTTTTTGCTCTGCATCCTTATGGACACACTGCCCTGTTCACACTTTTTGCTCTCCATCCACATGGAGACATGCTCTGTTAGACTGCCCAATAGAGCTGGAGCTCACAAAAATGTGTATAGACTCTATTCCAGCTGTGAAGCTACTGAATGGATTTCAGATTTGTGATCAGCACAAAAAATTCTTTGGTGAAATATAGCACTCCAAGGTTGAGAGTTGCCGTATGGAGGTCATTTTATTGCTTCCATATGGATGCTGGCCTCACTGGAGTGTTAATCCTAACCTGACCTACAACAGTTTGCTCCTTGAGGCATCCTAATCCTCGAAGGGTTTGCAAGTTTGCTCCTTATGACATCCTTCATCTTCAAAGCAATATTGTCTGTTTGCTCCTAAGGTTGTCTATAATTCTGAACGGATTGATGTCCGTTTGCTCCTAATGGACGTCCTTAATCCTGAAAGCATTGGTGTCTGTTTGATCTTAAAGTTGTCTTAATCTTCAACGGATTGACGTCCGTTTGCTTGTTAGGTCGTCCATAATCCTGAAAGCAGTGGTATCTGTTTGCTATAAGGTCGTCTTTAATCCTCAACGAATTGACGTCCGTTTGCTCCTTAGGTCGTCCTTAATCCTGAAAGCAGTGGCGACTGTTTGCAGTGGTGACCGCTTGCTCAACAAACTCCTCAATGGTACTTGAGGCCTTCCCTCAAGTACCGGCGTCCTGCAGCATGCTGATCTTCATTGTGAATGCTACTGTCTTATCACTGGCCGTCTGCCCCCGTTCAAGTAGGCGGCTATCATATGTCATCTTGCCTTCAGCTGGCTGTGCTAGACCGCTCGTGCTCAGCTACTTGTCACCACTGAAGGGTTTACAAAAGCTTTAAGCAAAGCCGCTTTGGAACATCTGCAAGTTTGAGTCCTACATCATCATTTCCGAGAAGGACGTCAGTATGGCTCAGAGGATTGGCAAGAAACGGGATCGAGGCCCTGACAAACGTATTGTCATCTTTAAACTGTGTCGACCCGACGTCAAGAGTAAGATCATGTCAGCTTATGAAGAGAAGAAGTCTGATCAATTTTTTGTGAACGAATCTCTGACGCCCACTAGCATCACCATCATGTACTCGCTCCGTTGTGTCAAAAAGAAATATTCGAATGTTTTCGGTAACTGTCTGTCTCAAGAGAATAGTGTTTGTGTGTGACTACCCACGATTGGTTCTGCAGGTCACGGCAGTCAACAATACCACAAGTTCACTGTCAACAACCGTAGAGCTCTTGATGAACTGCTCAGTTAACAGATTAGCGACACTTCTAGCTCTTTCGTAGATGAGTGGCCATAATTCACAACAGCTCTGCTCACCCAATGTTAGAATACTAGTCTTCATAGAGCCATATTTTTCTAGTCTTTGTATCATTTGTTAGTGTTTTCTACTGATTTATTCTCTTTCATATGTTTATCAACAATAATTTAACACGTCAAAATGTTATCTTGCATAGATCGCGGGGAACACGAGTTGTTCCTCATTGAACTTGCGGTATTGTTGACTGCCGTGACCTGCAGAACCAATCGTGGGTAGTCACACACAAACACTATTCTCTTGAGACAGACAGTTACTGAAAACATTGGGATATTTCTTTTTGGCATAACGGAGCAAGTTCATGATGGTGATGCTAGTGGGCGTCAGAGATTCGTTCACAAAAAATTGATCAGACTTCTTCTCTTCATAAGCTAACATGATCTTACTCATGCAGTTCGAAATGGTTTCAGTTCCTTAACACTCTAATGATTTCAATATTTGTTCGTTATAATGATTTCAACAACTGCCCACCGGAATAGTTTCAACATCTGCACGACATGACGGTGTGATCTTAGTTCCGTTAGGATCGAGTAGCCGTCACGTCACGCTAGGGTCAGTAACCCTTCTGTAATGCTATGATGGCCAAACGCGCTCACTAGCCGCCACGCTCGTCTCTTCCGTGTGACTGAAGCAACAAGTGTGCTCATGTGTCACTGCCGCAAGTGGTGTCCAGGATCAGTCTCACGCTGCGTGCCACAGAGAGAGGGTGTGTGCCAATCCGCTCTAAGAAGCTCCGTGTTCGTCACCGCTTTGAGCTGCTCATTTTACTTCCTATTGGTTCGTGACTTGAATAAACATTTGTGAAGTTGTTAACGTGTGACCACACACCCAGTTAGTCTTTTCGTTTCATGCCCCAATGCATTAATTTTGGTAATTTTTTCAAAGTAAATGAAATAATATGTGTGTGCTTTCCAGAATGATAATGTAGTATGTATAAACATTTAATCTATCAACTATCTGATAGTGTCCGCACTACTCATTCTTTCATCAAGTTAACGGTGAGAAATTTACTCAGACTTGTAGCTACGTGGCACTATACGCGTTAGTTTATTATAATGGATGCAACTCCTGTGCATACTAATGTGAATTATTTATAGTGAAATATTGTACATCTGCATGTATATCGTTTCCCCAGTGTGATTCTCAAGTGTCTGCCAATTCAAGTTAACACCTTTGGGTGTGCTGGTTTAGGGTTCCAGCATTTAAACGTCCCCTGGGCTAGACATGTGATTCATGCTGGCTTATGGGTGGGGAAGTGCTACCCAAATTTCTGTAGAATTCTTAGAACTTGGCCTTGATTCAAAATTTCATTAGTTCTCCTAAACAGGGTATGACAGCACTTCCTATAGTTGATGCTGGTTCTCCTAATTCCACAGTTCATTCATTTTTCTAATTACATTTCTATTTAACTTTTTCCCGATCTCCAGCGACCCATGCGCCTCAGTCTGTAACCTCCTTACGCTAGCTTCAGAAATTTCAGTGAATTCAGTAACCTCGGTAAACTCAGTTACCTCAAGTAAACTCAGTTACCTCAAGTAAACTCAGTTACCTCAGTAAACTCAGTTACCTCAGTAAACTCAGTTACCTCAAGTAAACTCAATTACCTCAGTAAACTCAGTTACCTCAGTAAACTGTGTAACTTTAGTAACCTCAGTGCCCTTACGTTAGAATCCTCATTAAATCAGGGAACTAAGTTCTTTCCTGTAACTTTATTCATTGGGTATATTCAAGTTAACCGTCTTATCTACAACCAAGTCTCTGCATATATAGTCCAGTTCTGGACTCTACTTCATATCCTCAAGCTACTTGATGTTGGTTTTACCTAAGTGGACAATGAGTTTGTCCCACCCGCGTATGTAACCGCGCCACCTGTTACAAAGTGGCATTATTCGGATTATTGCATGCCACAAAGATTAGGACGTGACCTTCTGAAGGAACTAGTACCGTGGATCTCCAGAGGCCAGTTTGCTGACACATATGTTCGCTACTAATCGATAGTGACTGCACCCGCCCGTCACGCGGTCCCAGATCTCTCGTCTTGTTACACGCCGCTTTACATCTCCCGGAAGTACGGTGTCAGTTGAGGCTTCTTCTTTTTCTGCTGCCGCTGGTAATGTCCATTGGTTTTCTTTGAGGAGGACGCTATGGATTTTAGCTTTCATGTTCATTAGAGTAGATTTTTTTAAGTCGCGGAGTTCGATTATTAGTTGTTAGGCTGCATTTAGATCCTATATGAATATCTTGATATCCTGTACCATCGGTGAACTTCAGTGATCATACATCAATTCCATTGCTACGGCTATAGCTATGCTCCGATATATTGTTTATTACATACTGCTTTCACCATTCATCGTTTCCTCAGGTTATGAGCAGCTGTTGCCAGTGCCAGCAACTTGCAGTTTCTCTAACACCATCATTTTAAGTTGACTATCACTGAAAACCTATTATTAATATTGCATTTGAATCCTTCTCAGCACATTCTTCCATTTTTTATAATTGGTTTTAACCTATGTATGAAAGGTCTGGTAATCGTACTCTTCTTGAGTATTATGCAAACCAAATTTTTAATGTTATCTATATTGTTGCAGAGGAGGTCGAGTCAGCCGTGGCTGAGGTTCAGGAGCGCTACGAAGCTGATCTGCACCAGCTAAAGAAACATACCGCAAAGTTGGATGCTGACAAGAAAAAGTTCCGACAACTCTACCAACAAGCTAAGGTGATACAACAAGAGAACAGCAGTAGTCAGCATAACTAGGCCAAAAAACAATATCAGACTAAGTCAGGGCTTTGATGAGGCAATGCCAGCAACAACTGACTCCATAGAAGTTATGTAGCTGTTGAATTATTATTATCATTATTAAATCATTTATTTTCTTCGTCTAGCAATGGGTTTTCAATTCTGTAATATAACGTTTGAACCTGTGAAAGCAAAACATCTACAGCAAGCATAGTAAACCATCGCAGCGAGGTCTTGTCAGCAAGTAAATGTTAGCATATGGGAGTGTATAATGCACTTATCAATATACAGACGATTCCTCCCGAACTTGATGGTGACGGGAGTCAGACGGTCACTGAATGGGAAGGTACCAAGTAACTTTGCTGACAAGGCCATGGTGCGTTTGCCATGGAGCAAAAACACAACATGTAGTTAGAACCGGAGACTGGAACTGCAGCTGATGGTGGTAGAGAGAATCACTGATTTGAATTAGTCTACAACAGCTGTTGAATTAGCCAAAATGTTGTGCAGTCAAGATATGAATATCTACTCTGCCACTTCAGCCACTAATGTAACAGGGTGTTTGTTGGCAGAAAGACACTGCTTCTTGCCCATTAGAATGCCTTGTCACCCTAATATAATTCAGTTTGGATAATGGAAGTTTGTTTTCATGCTTCGGGTTGCAGCACAACTGCCACTTGACCGCAGCTGCCACTTGACCGCAGCTGCTACTTGACCGCAGCTTTGATGATAGCTACTATTTTTCCTAGTAGTTAGTGGGCAGTATCACCATTCCATGTTGCTTGGGTCAAATTTTACTTTGAGATCGTTACAGACACGCATCGTGTTGTTAGCAAGGCATGCCCGCTAAAGTGACACGCTTCTGGCTTGCTGCTCAATTTAAACAGCGACCGGCTTCTACAAGCCTATCATTAGCCGGAGCCGACAGCTGTGGTGGACATATGTTTGTGAGGAAGGTTAAAATAGCCGAAATGCTGGTAATTTAGAGTTAACAGATGATAGAAAAGTACCACGTTTAAGTGAGTCTGAGCCGATTTGAAATGATAATACATACATTGACCGCAGGTCGTGGATGACGAGATCATCGTTACACGTGTCTTAATTTGATGACACATTCAATTCTTAGCTCTTTAGAAATGACAATTGATGATAAGGAACAAATATTCGCCCTCCCACGGCATGCAACATGATGAGCGTACGTGAGGAGAATAGGAAGCAGAGGACGCTTGACAACCGTTCGAATAATGATAATATCCACCCACCCACGGCATGCAACATAATAAATCAAGCGTACGTGACGTTAATAGGAAGCAGAGGATGCTTGAAACCGTTCAAATAACGATAATATTCACCCACCGACGGCATGCAACATAATTAAGAGTACGTGACGGGAATAGGAAGCAGAGGACGCTCGAAAACCGTTCAAATAATGATAATATTCACCCGCCCACGGCATGCAACATAATTAAGAGTACGTGACGGGAATAGGAAGCAGCGGACGCTTGGCAACCGTTCAGATAATTATTAATCTTTGTTGTCCAACTGCTTACCTTTAGTTTATAATTACCTGCCCCTCAAATTTCTCCGTGAAGTAATTCAATCACAAACCCATCCAGTCGCGTCTGACTATTTGTGCTAGCCACGTTTCTGTTTCTCAATAATGTCTCGTCAATGCTTGAAGAATGAGTGGGAGTATGCAGGAAACTTGAGTTTGTTGTCTGATTGCCTAAGCCTTCAGTAACGCCAGTGGTGAGTTTCTCTGGACTGGTATTTGGGAGGTATATATCTAGTGGAAACTGAAGTGAAGGCGCGAGTGAAGGAGGGATGTAAAGTGTTGGGTGCACTGAAGAGTGTAATGAGCTGTAGGACGTTGGGGATGGAAGCAAAGAGAGGGCTGCATGAGGGTGTTGTTGTCCCAACTGTACTCTACGGAGCTGAGGCTTGGGGGGTGAGAGCAGAGGAGAGAAGAAGGTTGAATGTTTTCGAGATGAAGTGTTTGAGGAGCATGGCTGGTGTAACGTTGAGAGACCGGATTACCAACGACGTGGTTCGAATCAGAACAGGGATGGTGAAAAAGTTGGAGAACAGATTGGATTCGCGTGTACTGAGATGGTTCGGGCACTTGGAGAGGATGGATGAAGGGAGATTGGTGAAAAGGGTGATGAATGCGGAGGCGAGTGGT
>SDVV010032841.1:0-11374 GCA_016164225.1 Gammarus roeselii
TACCTGCTACAATGGCAGTGTTCTGGAGTCGTGTTATAGTTGTGTTATACCTGCTACGATGGCAGTGTTCTGGAGTCGTGGTATAGTTGTGTTTTACCTGCTACAATGGCAGTGTTCTAGAGTCGTGTTATAGTCGTGCCATACCAGCTCCAATGTCAGTGTTCTGGAGTCGTGTTATAGTTGTGTTATACCTGCTACACTGGCAGTGTTCTTGAGTCGTGTTAGTGTTGTGTTATACCTGCTACAATGGCAGTGTTCTGGAGTCGTGTTATAGTCGTGCCATACCAGCTCCAATGGCGGTGTTCTGGAGTCGTGTTATAGTTGTGTTATACCTGCTACAATGACAGGGTTCTGGATTCGTGTAATAGTTGTGTTATACCTGCTACAATGGCAGTGATCTGGAGTCGTGTTATAGTTGTGTTATACCTGCTACAATGGCAGTGTTCTGGAGTCGTGTTATAGTTGTGTTATACCTGCTCCAATGGCAGTGTTCTGGAGTCGTGTTATAGTTGTGTTATACCTGCTACGATGGCAGTGTTCTGGAGTCATGGTATAGTTGTGTTGTACCTGCTACAATGGCAGTGTTCTGGAGTCGTGTTATAGTTGTGTTATACCTGCTACAATGGTAGTGTTCTGGAGTCGTGTTATAGTTGTGTTATACCTGCTACAATGGCAGTGTGTTTGAAGTCGTGTTATAGTTGTATTATACCTGCTCCAATGGCAGTGTTCTGAAGTCGTGTTATAGTTGTGTTATACCTGCTACGATGGCAGTGTTCTGGAGTCGTGTTATAGTTGTGTTATACCTGCTACAATGGCTGTGTTGTGGAGTCGTGTTATAGTCGTGCCATACCAGCTCCAATGGCATTGTTCTGGAGTCTTGTTATAGTTGTGTTATACCTGCTCCAATGGCAGCGTTCTGGAGTCATGTTATAGTTGTGTTATACCTGCTACAATGGCAGTGTTCTGGAGTCGTGTTATAGTTGTGTTATACCTGCTACAATGGCAGTGTTGTGGAGTCGTGTTATAGTTGTGTTATACCTGCTACAATGGCAGTGTGCTGGATTCTTGTTATAGTTGTGTTATACCTGCTACAATGGTAGTGTTCTGGAGTCGTGTTATAGTTGTTATACCTACTACAATGGCAGTGTTCTGGAGTCGTGTTATAGTATGCTGTATATTCTTGTGGGCTCGTCGAAAAAATTCCAGCGATATTTTGTTGACTGCTTATATCAGATCCATCGATAGAAATCTGTAGCGTCTGTGTGCTACCAAATCTCTTTAAATACTGAACATTGCCTCCCAAATTACCAGTGAAAGCTTGCAGTCGTGCAATGAAGGGAATAATTAGAACAAAGGAACAACACAAAGATGAGAAAAGATCTAACGAAAAGCTTGTTGAAGCCCTTCAAGAGATACTAGTGCAATCGACATCAAAATACTGAATAGAATTAAGTTAGTTTTTTATTCCACATTGGGATAACCAGCGTCTTGGGATTACATTTAATATCAAACTGAAAGCGTCATTGCTGGTTTCAAAGGCGTGGAACCCATTTCCATGTAACTCAGAAATTAATACGATTTTCGCATACATTTTATGTGTTAAGTAACTTATATGCTGCATAATTATCAATAATTGATGTTGGTCGTGCTTGAAAAGATCAGATCGCGAAGCTGATTTAAACCATCACTGGTGGCGTTCATCGGAAAGATGCAGCAGGCCATTTATCACAACGAGGAAGGAAGAAGCGCAACTCCTGAAGGCGACAATACCCAAGTTTGACGCAAATAGGACGGTTTGATACTTCACAGTGGAACACAACTCAGTAATAGTCGGAGTGATGGGATTTTCAGGAAAAATGTTCAATAATTGTTACCCACGTAATGGACGGGTCAAATTATGTAAGCAAATTCCAGTTGACTATTGAACCTGGCATATAGAAGAAGCGATGAGCGTCTCCATGAAAAACAGTTTTCAGAATAATGCTGAATTGCTATAGGCTTTTGACATCATAGTAGGGCGAGTAATGAGCAAATTTCATAATATATTCATCCGAACTATTACTTCTTTTCCAGAATCGAAACTCATTTCCACCTCCCATGACGTCCTCTAGAGATGGCAGCCCTGCGATTGTCTAACCACACAACGGGCGGCTCAATCGACGGTGACCTTTGTGCAGAAATACTGCAGAATTCATTTCGATGTTTAACACAGGCTGAAACTTGATTCGCATAAACACTAAATTATGTTATTGTGTCCCAACACTTGCATGTGATGTGGAAGCAAATATAGCTTTGTCATCTCATCTAAACATTGGTATTTCTAACGTGATAGTAGCAAACTTCACAGGAAACGTCAAATCACTCCTAGAATACACGTTCCCTGATTACTACTAAATTGTCGGTGGCATGAAGCTTCGTAAAGAAAACAAAATCAATAACAAATCCAGGATAGAATGGCAAACAGTATGGAATATTCTCATTGGAATTTATGACCACCGCATCTTCTATGACAGTAACTTCCGATGCGGCAACCGAGCTTCTCTGATGACTTTTCAGCAATGAATAATCTTGGTTCGTGCTCGGTTTGTATTTTCTTATTACATTTTCATAACTCTTCTATTGTGCAACATCAGGATAGTTTGGCCAGTTATCGGTCGTTGATAAAATTATCAATATATCTAGAAATTTGCATGTGATTGTAGAAGAATATTCAATCATCGGCAAACTTATCATCATGACAACCACCCTCTATCATCCCCCTCTTATCATTCACCCACTATCCCATGCAGTAATAAGACTTTAGGCAAGGCAGACGCCCAGAGAACTGATGTTTACGGGCAGCATCAGTCTGCAGCTGGAACTTCATGTTACTGGTTTCGCATTTCGTTATAGTGCTAGTGCATGGCAGCATGCTCGTGTGACGAAGGAAGTGCTAGTGCATGGCAGCATGCTCGTGTGACGAAGGAAGTGCTAGTGCATGGCAGCATGCTCGTGTGACGAAGGAAGTGCTAGTGCATGGCAGCATGCTCGTGTGACGAAGGAAGTGTTAGTGCATGGCAGCATGCTCGTGTGACGAAGGAAGTGTTAGTGCATAGCAGCATGCTCGTATGACGAAGGAAGTGTTTGTGCATGGCAGCATGCTCGTATGACGAAGCAAGTGTTAGTGCATGGCAGCATGCTCGTATGACGAAGAAAGTGTTTGTGCATGGCAGCATGCTCGTATGACGAAGCAAGTGTTAGTGCATGGCAGCATGCTCGTATGACGAAGGAAGTTTTAGTGCATGGCAGCATGCTCGTGTGACGAAGGAAGTTTTAGTGTATGGCAGCATGCTCGTGTGACGAAGGAAGTGCTAGTGCATGACAGCATGCTCGTATGACGAAGGAAGTGTTAGTGCATGGCAGCATCCTCGTATGACGGAGGAAGTGTCAGTGCATGGCAGCATCCCCGTATGACGGAGGAAGTGTTCGTGCATGGAAACATCCTCGTATGACAGAGGAAGTGTTAGTGCATGGCAACATCCTCGTATGACGGAGGAAGTGTTAGTGCATGGAAACATCCTCGTATGACGAAGAAAGTGTTAGTGCATGGCAACATCCTCGTATGACAGAGGAAGTGTTAGTGCATTGCAGCATGCTCGTATGACGGAGAAAGTGTTAGTGCCTGGCAGCATGATCGTATGACGGAGGAAGTGTTAGTGCATGGCAGCATGCTCATATGACGAAGGAAGTGTTAGTGCATGGCAGCAAGCTCGTATGACGGAGGAAGTGCAAGTGCATGGCAGCATGCTCGAATGATGAAGGAAGTGCTAGTGCATGGCAGCATGCTCGTATGACGAAGGAAGTGCAAGTGTATAGCAACTTGCTCGTATGACGAAGGAAGTGTTAGTGCATGCAACATCCTCGTATGACGAAGGAAGTGCTAGTGCATGGCAGCATGCTCGTATGACGAAGGAAGTGTTAGTGCATGCAACATCCTTGTACGACGAAGGAAATGTTAGTGCATGGCAGCATGCTCGTATGACGAAGGAAGTGCTAGTGCATGGCAGCATGCTCGTATGACGAAGGAAGTGTTAGTGCATGGCAGCATCCTCATATGACGGAGGAAGTGTTAGTGCATGGAAACATCCTCGTATGACAGAGGAAGTGTTAGTGCATGGCAACACCCTCGTATGACGAAGGGATGTTCTATCTTCGCCGTAGAGGTTAGTAAATGTTGGAGAAACGGAATACCTTACCTAATGCAATCATAAAAATTGGTTACCAACGTGAGCATTCCTGATAACAGTTATATCAGCTGTTAGATTGTCGGAATAAATCCTTCGTGCCTTTCATGCTATTCCCATTCAAATGTTGAGCCCGTAAAATATCAATAGGAGATCCATGTCGAAAAATTATTTTTTAGCAATTAAGCCCTTTCTCCGGAACACAAACTTACATCTAGAATTTTTAACAGCGCCCGCTGACGATAACGTGCTTCGTATCATTTGTGTATTGTGATATTTCAGCAACTTTATACGCGGAACTTCAAATTCTTCTTTCATTTCTTGAAGAGGCTGTTAAGGCAGAATTTATGACTTCTTTATCAGAGTTTCAAAACTACGCAAACTTTATTTCCAAACTTAACCAGAATCCGTTAATCATCGCATTCGAGCTTCCATACTCAACACTACTTAGTTACTTGAACTTTGGTGCTAACGACTCAACTTGTTCCGTAAATGTTTTCCAATCCCCGTGAAAAATGAGTCAGTTAGTCAGGGCCAGCACTTGTTGCGACAACTCCGGCTCTACAAGATGGACCACGGAGGATTGGCGGACTCCAACAGTCGTATATATCCTATCAAGTAATACTGAGAAAAATATGTCAAATCAGGTGTTGTCTCATCTGTTCACGACTGATGTCGTTATCACCAGCTGTTAATCACAGATGAAATCGTTCGAACAGTTGGCAATCGGGTCATGAGTTCCTCATGCAATAAACACAGAAATTATTTATCAACGATTACAGGGATGAAATTCTCTTCAAAATCAGTTGTGTTGTTGTGTACAAAACAAATTGTTGAGGCAACATATGGTCGTTTAACTTGTAAGAAAGTAACAAAACAGGGTTACTCTATATTTCCGCGTAGTCTGAGCCATTGAGACATGCCAGCTTCTGTCGGCGGGTACGCGAAGGGAGAAAATTCGAAAGTTGGAAGCCACTGATCGATTTCATCAAGAAGAGTTGCGTCTGAACACAGCCTCGGGAGGCGGTCTGCACCCTCGCTAATGAGCGGATGGGGCAGCCTCGGCAGGCGGTCTGCACCCTCGCTAATGAGCGTATGGGGGCAGCCTCGGGAGGCGGTCTGCACCCCCGTTAATGAGCGGATGGGGGCAGCCTCGGGAGGCGGTCTGAACCCTCGCTAATGAGCTGATGGGGGAAAGGCAAGATTAGGACAGAAGACTGTGGCCAAGCGACGTGATTTCTGGCATCAAAACAATATTCATTTTGATCAAGACGTCGATGATACTTACAAGATGCCATTCGGATGTTCACTGTAAAACCGTTCCGTAAGAATTTTTTGTGTGGTTTACCTGCAAAAGTTTATCAAAGATTAGCCCTTTCTGTTTCAACAGTACGTACCGAATTGTAATGTAGTGGCATTTACATATAGGAGGTATTTACACACGTCGGGAGGGGTACACCGGCGTCAGAAGGCATGCACAGGCGTCAGGAGGCATACACATGCGTCAGGAGGCATACACATGCGTCAGGAGGCATACACATGCGTCAGTAGGCATACACATGCATCAGGAGGGATACACCGGCGTCAGGAGGGATACACCGGCGTCAGGAAGCACGTACAGGCGTCAGAAGGCATACACATGCGTCATTAGGCTTACCCAGTCGTCAGAAGGGATACACCAGGGTCAGGAGGGATACACCGGCGTCAGGAGGCATACACAGGCGTCAGGAGGCATACATAGGCGTCAGGAGGCATACACAGGCGTCAGGAAGGATTACAGGAAACGATATTTACGCCAGTAATTATTAAGGAACGAAGTAATTGAACACCATGGAGCAGGTGGGCTGTTGGCGGGTGTGTGGTTGAAGTTCATTCACACTATTCTGCACTAGGCACTGAAAGCCAAAACATTCATTAATACAGCGGTCCTCCTTCCTTCCTTTCCTACTTCATCCTTTTTCGTAACTCCTTACTACAATTCTAAGCCCCCACTACAGCCTTACAAATCCAGAACCAGCGACTGGGATGAAGAACAATCTGTTCCGCGATTGGCGACTGGAAACTTCAGTCAGAGACTTCTTAACGGCGCTGTGGCAGTTGATCAGAAAAAAGCTTGTGAATACGATTCTCCGGGATGGCAGTTATGGATACGTTTTTTTTCAATTTGTGTGGGTATTTTGGCTATCAAATTTAAACCGAGAAACAATTGTCGCACCAATCGTTCCCCATCGATCGTTCACCTTGTGAAACATTTTTCCGTTTCTATACAGTGAAGCTCTACTTAGATGATATGAATGCTCATGAGGAGTTGAGAGGAACGAAATGTCGACCATTGTATAGATTGATATGGGATTGGCAGTCTTAGCTAACGTAGACATGACATAAAACTACCATCAGCAAGACGGGTTTAATGTTCTAAGGAATGGCAGACTAGGCTAACAAGCTTGAGTGAAGTTAAAGCTACTAATTCCGTCATAAAAGAGAGGGAGCAACAACAGATCGTTGCCAGATGCAGTCATTAGTATCCATATTGTCTGACACAGTGGTTATTAATTGACCAATTAGACAACATATTGGACAACATATTGCTCCATATTGCCTGACACAGTGGTTATTAATTGACCAATTGGACAACATATTGGACAACATATTGGTTCATATTGCCTGACACAGTGATTATTAATTGACCAATTAGACAACATATTGGACAACATATTGGTCCATATTGTCTGACACGGTGGTTATTAATTGACCAATTAGACAACATATTGGACAACATATTGGTCCATATTGCCTAACACAGTGATTATTAATTGACCAATTAGACAACAAATTGGACAACATATTGGTCCATATTGCCTGACACAGTGGTTATTAATTGACCAATTAGACAACATATTGGACAACATATTGGTCCATATTGTCTGACACAGTGGTTATTAATTGACCAATTAGACAACATATTGGACAACATATTTGTCCATATTGTCTGACACAGTGGTTATTAATTGACCAATTAAACAACATATTGAACAACATATTGGTCCATATTGTCTGACACAGTGGTTATTAATTGACCAATTAGACAACATATTGGACAACATATTGGTCCATATTGTCTGACACAGTGGTTATTAATTGACCAATTAGACAACATATTAGACAACATATTGGTTCATATTGTCTGACACAGTGATTATTAATTGACCAATTAGACAACATATTGGACAACATATTGGTCCGTATTGTCTGACACAGTGGTTATTAATTGGCCAATTAGACAACATATTGGACAACATATTGGTCCATATTGTCTGACACATTGGTTATTAATTGGCCAATTAGACAACATATTGGACAACATATTGGTTCATATTGTCTGACACAGTGGTTATTAATTGACCAATTAGACAATATATTGGACAACATATTGGTCCATATTGTCTGACACAGTGGTTATTAATTGACCAATTAGACAACATATTGGACAACATATTGGTCCATATTGTCTGACACAGTGGTTATTAATTGACCAATTAGACAACATATTGGACAACATATTGGTCCATATTGTCCGACACAGTGGTTATTAATTGACCAATTAGACAACATATTAGACAACATATTGGTTCATATTGTCTGACACAGTGATTATTAATTGACCAATTAGACAACATATTGGACAACATATTGGTCCGTATTGTCTGACACAGTGGTTATTAATTGGCCAATTAGACAACATATTGGACAACATATTGGTCCATATTGTCTGACACAGTGGTTATTAATTGACCAATGGGACAACATATCGGACAACATATTGGTCCATATTGTCTGACACAGTGGTTATTGATTGACCAGTTAGACAACATATTGGTCACGGGCAATTCCTACTTTCGTCTTGCAACATTTCACATCCTCGCAACTACTGGAAATAGTTTTTAGTTTGGAGAAACATGAAACGTCATTCGTCCATCACTCAGGAGCAATTAGTATCCAAATGAATTTCACACATACCCTTGCAAATAAAAACAATTTCACCGACTCTTGCCCACTGCGTCGATCCATGGCAATGGGTTAATGCTGGTCTCTTTCGTGTCAGTAACGACCGCTTCTATGATGGCGTCCAGCCAGCGGGTGGGGGGGATGGGTACGCTGTGGATGCTGTTTCTAGAGGCGGCGGACAGGATGATTCACTGGACGAGCCTGTGTGAACGATGTTAACACGTGTGAAGGACTCACCGAGGTCGTCAAACACAAACGCTAGAGCAAAATTTGTTTAGACCAAAATGTCTTTTCAGAGCAGAGCCTCAGTTGTTCAGAGAGACATTTTGGATGCACACGCATTAACCTTTACCATCCATAAACTAACACATGCAAGCCAACGGTCTCTTCATCCGCACAACAGTGATGATGTTGCTTGCCTTGGGAAACTTAGCGCCTCATATAAAACAAAAGTTGAGAGATTTATGTAAACAGCCCTCCTAATATTTCTTAAAAATACTTTGACCAGTACACTCAATGTCAATAAAAAATCATAACATAGAATGTTATTTGTTATGGTGACGTTCAAAATTTCTGATATGACTCATGTTCAGTTGAATTATTTTCATTGATTATGTCATAACAATATCATTGTAGACAGCCACGTGAATGCGGTTCTTCACTTTATTCTCTTCACAACTTATATTCCATTGCAGCCGATGATTCACCTCTGTAACTGTAAATTATTCCTTTACTACAGGGAACGTAATTGTTTTATTATGTGCACCTGATAGACTGAAATGCATAGTAGTTACGCACATGCAAGTTTAGGTAGTAATACCACTACGCGGCTCATGTACTAAGTGTATTTTAAACCTCAGTGGTTCAATTATGTCCTCGGTCCGATGGTGGGCTACGCCGCCTTAGAAACCACCGTCAAACAAATATTATTTCAAGCAAAGGTAGCGACTTGTTTTTTTTTGTGCAGCGATGATAATCGTCTAAAGTTTCAACCTTATCAGCACTTCGCTTTCTGCTCTAATTGCTTCATACCGTATAGAACTGCCTTTAAATCGAAAGAAGTCTCCAACAAAGGCCTCTGCCTACTCTTATCTGAACAGAGATAAGGGTAGGCAGAGGCCTGAAAGAATAAAGCAGGAACAACGTTTCTTTCTGGAAGTTGTAACTCTGAAATGTCCCGCAGCTTGGAGGAAGAAATGACGCACTGGAGCGATCTGTGCCGTCTCCGTTCCAGCGCCGTTTGCTGCCTTCTCTTCCAGTACCCGGCATTGCTGAGTGCACAGGATTGTTGCCCTACGATCAGGGCTGCTGCAGAGGCAACTACCTCGTAAATATCATAAGAAAGATGATTTAAAAAAATCCGCCTGTGCCCCGCTCACCCAAGTTGGCCTTGTATGATAACAGGGTCGCATCTCACGGGTCCTGGTATTCCTCATCATTACATTTAATTTCATGGCGACTAGAATGATTTCTTACTAATTCTATAGCCTGCACTTTTCCGTTTGAAGAACATCCACAATACCATCAATGTAAATTATCCAATGTATTTTTACTTCCGGGCACAAAATAATCAGGCAAGTAAGAAGCCTGATCTACTCGTGTCACCACGCAGCATTTCCCCCTATCAAGGAGCTGGAGGGTGACCTCACCAAATCAACACCCCAGTGCGTCACATTTGAGGATTAATGATGTCAATCTCAACATAGGTTAAGAAATGACGGTGATCATTCTGAAAAATGGTGCAGGATTATATATTAGATGTCTGCCTGTCGACGGTTCTTTATTTTCGTCGAAGCGATTTCTGAAGTGACCGGTATGTCGGTGAAAATTTACCTCCTGGCTTGAATCCAGTAGGGAAATGGCGGTGTATAGTAGGAATAAATCAGCGTTTTCCTTCGATTACAATTTTCAGAGTCGCACTAAGTTTGTCGACGGCAAACGACAAAAAGAGTGTATTCTTCGAATATTATATATGGGTAACCGATCTAATGCTGAACATTGAGTTATTGTTTCAAGTTCAGTTATGTATATTAAAACTAAATGCTGCCCGAACATTAAACGTTGTGTGCACATATATGTACATACAAAGTTCAAGGTATGATTGGTTTACAGGGTGTCGGTTAAGAAAGTTTATCAACAAAACAATACGTTAGAAAACGTGGAAAGCCTTTACATCGAAACGATTCCTAAAAAGGAAGTTAGTCTCCTTGTTTTCAGTCTCTTCAAGAACCTTCGTAGGGTGGAAAAAGAAAACAATTTATCATTGACACGTTTCCCGAAGCGCAATTTGGGCATGAAAAAATTTCATTGCACCAGACCATCAGGAGAGTGGGTAACATTCTCTTAGCGGCTGTGAGGATGATTGCTCCAGACCATCAGGAGAGTGGGTAACATTCTCTTAGCGACTGTGAGGATGATTGCACCAGACCATCAGAAGAGTGGATAACATTCTCTTAGCGACTGTGAGGATGATTGCACCAGACCATCAGGAGAGTGAGTAACATTCTCTTAGCGACTGTGAGGATGATTGCACCAGACTATCAGAAGAGTGGATAACATTCTCTTAGTGGCTGTGAGGATGATTGCACCAGACCATCAGGAGAGTGGATAACATTCTCTTAGCGGCTGTAAGGATGATTGCACCAGACCATCAGGAGAGTGGATAACATTCTGTTAGCGACTGTGAGGGTGATTGCACCAGACCATCAGGAGAGTGGATAACATTCTCTTAGCGGCTGTGAGGATGATTGCACCAGACCATCAGGAGAGTGGATAACATTCTCTTAGCAGCTGTACGGATGATTGCACCAGACCATCAGGAGAGTGGATAACATTCTCTTAGCGGCTGTGAGGATGATTGCACCGGACCATCAGGAGAGTGGATAACATTCTCTTAGCGACTGTGAGGATGATTGCACCAGACCATCAGGAGAGTGGGTAACATTCTCTTAGCGGCTGTAAGTATGATTGCACCAGACCATCAGGACAGTGGATAACATTATCTTAGCGGCTGTGAGGTTGATTGCACCAGACCATCAGGAGAGTGGGTAACATTCTCTTAGCGGCTGTGAGGATGATTGCACCAGACCATCAGGAGAGTGGGTAACATTCTCTTAGCGGCTGTGAGGATGATTGCACCAGACCAT
>SDVV010032842.1:0-11374 GCA_016164225.1 Gammarus roeselii
CATCCGCCCACACGGCGCACACCACACACCTTCTTTGCACATCTCAGCAACGCATCCCTTAACGTCTCCCATTCTTCCTCCACATCTCTCAGATCCTGTCCTCTCACGTTCTCATATTCTTCCTTCAACGCCTGCTGGAACTCCTCGGCTCTACTTTTCACATTCAGTCCACTCACTTTCACTACCTCTCTTCCTCCTCCCACTCGTTTGTTGCCTTTCCACTTCTGCTCCACTCTTAATCTGCCTTCCACCAGCAGATGGTCAGACACTCCTCCACCCTCCCCTCAACACCCACACATCCAACAGCCTCCCCACCACTCTCCTCGATATCAGCACAAAATCCATCAGTGCTCTCTCCACCATTGCACTATGGGCCATCCTTACTCAAGTGTACTTGTGAATATCTTGCTTCTTGAACAAACTGTTCTCGACCACCAGCTCCTGCTCCATACACAGACCCATCAGGTTTTCTCCACTGTCATTTCTACCGGGAACGCCATACCTTCCTATGACATTCTCCACCATGGAGGAAAATGCTTGCATGAAATTGTAGCACAACAAATAGTTTAAAAAAAATTGATGATGTGCGATGTACTAGGTCTCCGCCTGCAATATTTGGAAAGGTGTCTTTACATGTGCTTTATCTCAAGATTTCACGTGCGCATCAATTATTTCTTATCAAAGATTGAGTGTGCTGCCTAACAAATTGTGCAACCTGGCATTAAGGAAGCATAAAAAAAACATTCCCGATCACTCTCCACTGAGGCATATTCATTGCACGCTCTCTTGCTACCTGCCTACCTTGATATTGAAGTCTCTCCTTCCTAACGCCTGCTTCAAACTATCCATCCACCCAAACTTCAGTCTACCTCAAGGCCACCGGCCTCTTGCCTCCGCCTTCATCACCCTTCTTACCAATCTCTCTTCATCCATCCTCACCATGTGCCTGAACCATCTCAAAGCACACAAATTCACTCAGTCCTCTAACTTCTACACTATCCACATTCTTTTAAAAATGTATTTCAAACCCAAGGAGCAAACAAATGGGTTATTCTAGGACGTTTTATGCATGTTCAGCTAGCCCATGGGCTAACTTATATAAATCAGTCAATGTATTGCAGACTCAGTATCTGAACAGTGATGCCTCGGACATTGCCCTGTCACATATATGAACTCTGTATTGTGCAGCTAGATACAGCAGTCATTTTGTCCTGGCCTGGACACGGCCGCCACATTGTACTGGCCAGGACACGAGTCGTTTTAATGTCCAAACCTGTGCACACATTGTTCTACTTGAGAGCAAGCTATGACAGAATGGGTTTAGCATCATGGCATGTCTGGCATGGACACATGACAAGGCAAATCAAAGATGGTGCCTTTGTGAATTATTAAAAAAGTCAAGATTTTACTAGTGACCTATAAAAGTCTCCTGTCATTTGGTAATAGGGACAATGAAATTTTTTACTTTGACTGCACTCTATGATGACAAACACATACTATTTTCAAGGTGATTTTGGAGTTCAGAAGCGTGTCTGGAAATCTTTGCCAAACTTCCAGACAATGCAGGCCAGTGAAATACAAACTGGGTAACTACAAATGCATCTCCAGATAACAACCATTAAATTAGTAATTGGTGGAAAAACAATACATTCTACCCAATTAGATATTAGCTTCATTTCTAGTGGCATTATGAGAAATGTTCATCTATCAATACAAAAGATTTATTATAAAATTGAATTGGTTATTGAGCTACCAGTCACTAAACCAACAATAAAAGTTGAAGAAGTTATTTGGATATATACACTTGTGCAACAATGCGGCATTGAAATGTCGGGAATTTGCAGAATGACAAGAAAATACAGCCAGCCAACAAGCGATCATGGAATGTAAATATTTTTCAAGGAAAACATTCCTAGCATAAAACTCTTAGGTGTTGTGAATTTGATTTGAGCCTCAACGCGACTATCGTGGAAGCTTTAATTAAGCTTTTCATTTTTCCACCGGGGTGGGCATACCTAAACCTTCTCAATTATTGGGAGTCGAAGAAAAAAATACGCTTACCCTTCAATATAGCTTTTGTCAGCCAAGAAGTCATTAAGGCTTTTGACACCAGCATTCTGCTTCAAATTGCCGAAGGTAACCATTTTTGCACAGGTATCTACGAGAACGTGGGCAACGGAATCAAAAACACAAGTACCGGCAGCTAATTTTGGAACGGAAAGGCAAGAAAATGTTCGGATTGTAAGGAACTCGCAAGCGTTGTCCGAAAGCGTTCATTATGAAGTTGAACACGTCACTTTGCATTATACGACACATATCGTGATCTTCAACTCAAGTTTGAAATTATTTGCACTCAAAATACTCACACATGAGAAAAAATATGAAGAAATTAATTGAAATAAAGGTCAAATCGATAAATAATATAAAGTTAAACTTTTTTACGTGATTTGTCTTCATATAGAGCATGTCAAGATAGGAAGGTGATCCCAGCGCCATCTGCCTGTTATAGCTTATACACCATTTATAGGTTAAAACACAAGAAGAAGAAATGTTGAAAAACATGTAAAATTATTCATCAATGACTGTCGCTCATGGAAGGTAATCCATATAGATTTGTTTCGTAAGAATCTCAAAAGAAAAATAATTCCTCTTCAGGAGCTTCATCAGCATAGCTCCTGGTTGTTACCGAAATATAAAGTTGTTACAGGAAGACCGCCATTCATGTAAATAACAAGCGATGGCACATGACTTGCTTGGACGTTTACACAAACCAGCCCGGATTGATCATATGAGTTGGGATCGAACACAAATTCAGCATAAAAATTTGATGCGCGGTTCTTGGAGAATTAAAAAATCAACCTCAATCTTTTCATGTGATCATCTACAATCATGAGGTGAGAAACTCAAACCGTACAACACAGCAGTGAAACAGCTGTCAGTTCACGGTTTTGTTGAATAATTTGTTCAAATTGGGTTATGTGCAACGTTTTTGTGTGTTATCACAACAGTATCTAGACGTGGTTAAGTGGCAAATTGGATTTTATCCAGACACTAGTTGTACAGGTTTTATTTACACCCCTTTGTAAGCGATGGAGAAATGCCCACCAAAGCTGTTCCAGTGGTAAGGTCATGGAGCCTGCCAAACCAACGCCAACTCTGCGCACACCAACCCGGGTTATGACCACTGGGACCAGGCTCACCTGGGCAATAGAATAAAACCGGGTACCTCGGGCGTGCCGCTCTCTGGTTGTCACTCGTTACTTGATTCCAGCCCTCCCTCCCTGGGTATCAGTCGGGCTGTGCCGCAGCATCCCTACAGGCTTCACTGCATAAAAAGAGCCACCCAGACCCTGGGTGTCCTCTGGGTTCAATTCCGGGTTTGGCAAACGCAGAGCAGTGCCCGAATACAGGTCTACTTCTTCCAGGCCACATCACACACATGTGCAGCATCCACCCCAGGACCTTGGATAGTGGAGGATTCACCTTGGCGCTCTCTCGCCCTTTTCACCGACTGGAGACGGATTCTGTTCAGAAGTGGGGTTAAACGCCAAAGATACTGAAGATGAACATGCAAACAACGGGTCATAAGTTGGCTATTAGATGAATACCTGAATATCCTTAGACCCCCCAGCGCGCCCCACCCCATCTCTAGTCAGGGGCGGGAACACACAAGGGAGCCACGCTCACAACATCACCAAGAAATTTATATAGAAAAAGAATTCGTGAACTGTAAAGAAACATAAGACTGTTAGCAATACTATATGTTCATGTGAAAATGCATTTCCCAAGGAGTTTCAATGTAGCATTCGTAATTGTTAGCGAATAATTGTTTCCATAATCGGTGCTATGGAGGGCCGAAGAATCGACGGTTCACGGTTAGTTGCCACAAGTAAATTTTATTTTTAAACAAACCTTGTGTCTCAGTAAACTAGAGGCCTCTTTGATTTGACACTCTCAGTTAAATTACATTCGATTAAAGAGAGTCCATCTCCACTGAAGCTTTGAATTTCAGTTAGCCCGCCGCCACATTCTGATGGAACAATACGATTGGATCCGATTGGAATTGTCCAAATTTATAGTTTCTTGAATTTTTTTACAATTTATAATGAAAAAAAAAGATGTACATTGCTAAAATTTACCATACACGAATATTCTGAATAGATTATAAAGTCATATTTGTCGCTCTGAACACGACTTTTTATTATAAGTAGCGCGCAGTGAACTTTCGAAAAGAGACCAGTCTGATAGTTTCACATCTTACGAATTCGAGTACAAATAGCTCATGACAGTAGGATCAATTGATTGATACTACAATTGGAAATTGTTCAACGAATGAAACTAAAACGTCATCTCACATTGAAATAAAAAATTGCAAAGTGAACCCTACGTCAGGGTGCTGCCTACAAAACTCGATCTTCCTTCGGAGCAATTTTGAAAATTTTATCGATCGGAAAGCGTTCGACTTCTCGGTCGTACTTCAAATGTTGATTTTTCGACAAATTGGACGCATTTGAGCGATCTTAGAATAATTGAACAGTTCTTTGAACTCACCTAGATAGCTCTTTTGTCGTGACATGTTTCGAAAATAGTCGTGTTCATATGTTCAGTTTGGAAAGTAAAATGTTCCCTACCATTAACACACAACCCCAATCATTGTTACAGATTCTTAGTTTGTCTTTATAATTATTTCTAGATTTACTGTGTATAAATTTTTTCCACAAGAATAATATACCGTTTGTGTATGAGTAGACTATGTTCCTATTTAATTTGAACAAAAAAAATCAATACCGTCTATAATGAAGTTATTGAATAAATTGAAACGTTGTACGATTAGATAGAGCGAGGGGGGTCATCTTCACCAGAACTCTGGCGTGAGTCTTTGTGAGCTATCCTCCTACTGGAAGATATGACTCATTGTGAATAGAAACCAATCGATTGCTGTAATTAAGCTATGATAGAAATGAAGATTTACCACAGAACATAGGCTAGTCGCGTAGGTGTATCATCACTCCATTGACCCCGTGAACTGAAAACAGAGTAGGAGAAAGCGGATCCTGCTGCGGTCTCGCGACGTCAGGCTACTCCTGATATCGGTATCCCAAATTGACTCTACATTAAACCTAATATAGCTGGTCTCAGAGTTGTGATATATTAATCTCAATGCAGCTTTCATTTATATGGGCTGTGATCTCAATTTTTCCTTTCCTATCTGAAGAGAGCTCCTATAATTTTCTCAGCTCATGTGGATATCACCATAGCAGATTCGAATAAAGTAAAGATGCGTTAGCATTGCTTCGTTCTTTTGAATGTCTTTATATGGTTTTTACTCCCCATTAACCTGCTGTGCTGACCATAATTTTGCTTAACGAGCAAGGCTTTGTGCTGAATTGGTAGGAACATATGGAAAGTGATCTAAATGCATAGGAATTGTTCACATTATAGACCACTCTCCATAAAAGCTCTTCATAATGTTCGTGATATCATTATGACTCTTATCGGTTAGTTCTTTTTTGCATAACATCCCTACGCCATTACATAACAAACAGAGAAATTTCCTCCAATAGGCTAGGACAATAATAACAAGTCGTTAAAAGTGCACTAGATTTCGGGCCATTGAAATTTTGTTTACTATTTACATTGGTGGAATAAGATCCATTTGATAACATGGCAGTCATTTAAAGCGTCAAAGTTGTCTGATATAATTTCTGGAGCGTTTTAACAATTACCATCTGAAGAAATGCGCAAGAATGGTCAGCGTTTGATGGAAAATATTTTTCCATTCTGCTTGTGTGAACAAGTTCTAGTAATATTACTACTCAGCGCCAACTCTCTGAGCTGGTCAACTTCCATAGAACAGGTGATTGTTGGTATACAATAGTTTGATCGTTAAATTACTTGGATCAGTGGTCGCATTCAGCTGTTGAACTTGAACGTGTCTGCGTGGCGAATTGACTGAATTCTTCTTGGTCGAGAAAATGAGGTTTCTTGGGATATTCCTCAGTCAGTTTTTTCTACAGAGCGCTTTCTGAAAAAAAGGTATCTACAGATAGTTTAACACTAACCTAGCAAAACGAAGTGGTGAATTTTTCAAAGTCTAGTGGACCTTTATAACAAGGTAAGCCTGCTCAGCGAGTGTGCCAGAGAATGAAAGTTCTTGTCAAATGGATTAATTATGTTGCATCGGGTCCATCTACCCTGGAGGTCTGAATTTCATCGAGAACGATAGGTTCGCACACCCGTGTATGCGGAAAAAATAATTTCATCAAAAAATATTTCGAATTTTAAAGTGTTATATGTGCACGCTGGTGCATAGTGGAATAATACTCCAACAAAAGTAAATCATTTATGGTCAGATATACAAAGAGAACATAGTTTCTGTGTTTTCTTATTGATATCTTATAGAAGCTCAACTAAAATTATTGGGTGGAAGAATCTACCGCCTGCAACGCTACTTCATTTTTACACTGCTTCGTACAGCCCAGTATGATTACCGAAAGCAATCAGCCTTATCTGGTAGCTGAGGTCAGTGAATAGGCTTTGTAGAGCGAAAGAGAGATTAATGTAATCTTGTTGAACTAGGACGAGTGCGTTGCACTCCGTAAGTAAGTTTTTTCAGAGTGAATGAAACTTTGTGGCATCAAAGACGCGGTAGCGCAAACGGACTCAAGTCTGCGTTCATCAGATCGTTGTCAGTTATCCATGGTTTGTCCTGGGCACAGACAGGTGGCATCAAAGATACGGTGACGCAAACGGACTCAAGTCTGCGTTCATCAGATCGTTGCCAGTTATCCACGGTTTGTCGTGGGCACAGACGGGTGATGAATATTTCACCTCTCCTATTGGAAAATTTTGTTTATCATTCTCTAACTGATTAAGATTAAAGGATCGATCCTTCTCCTCTGGAACTCTACTGAGGGTACGACTGAAAGCATCTCCTATCCACTTTGTCACATATCATTCCATCGGGATGATAAAAGGGAGTTGATGATAAGAAACCAATCTCGATAGTGAACGATGGTAATTTGTTCTTGATGGGTGGATGCTAGTTTAGTGAGGGCGTCTGCACGCTCATTCCCCTTATTTCCGCGTGGCCCGGGATCCAACAGAATTCGACCGCTTGGCTTGCCTGGGACATGGTCAAATGGATGACAGTTCTAAGCATGTGTAAGTGCAGGATTACCAACAAATTTATATTGAACTTGCCAGTCATCAATAAATTCTGCCTAGTATACGGTGTACAAAGTCATTAAAATATAAGGAAAAAATATTTACCCACCCTGAAACACATAATTAATTTTAGTAAGTGAACATGCCGAAATATTCAATGAGATTCGCGTTGCTGCCTAGAGGCAGCAGAAGTTTGAGAGAAGTAAAGAAGTTTTCCATTAATTTTCTGCAGAAGTTCTAGGTACATCTTTTATTATAAAATTCTTCAAAACCTCTGACGGCTTGACCGTATCATCTTCTCCTTTAGGCTCAATTGTAAATCAATGGGTAAATTGACGTTTCGCTAGTAATGCAAATAGTGATAGCTAATTATTTATAATAATAGTACATAATTGGCGCAACGACTTCAGAAAAGATGTCAACTTGTATTGTTTTATTGTCAGTGTGAGGATGACTCAGGGTTCCTCGTAGGGAGGATGACACAGGGTTCCTCGTAGGGAGACGATTGACCACCTTTGTGCCGTAGCTTCACTCAGGAAATTTATCTGAGTTTTGATTTGGGCCTCATTTCCACCGGAGCCTCAACGCAATTTTTTTTATTGTTTTAGAAAGATGTTTTGTCTTTTATGTGTAAATGAATATGTAAATATTGCATTTGATTTTTCAGCTTTCAGTAACTCAGCCAGCCATCAGGGACTGACGCAGGACCATTATGTTACTCCCATGTTCATCAAATTATTCCGTCGTGTCTGAATGCGGCACACAGATCATCCATGTATTATTGCCACAATTCGGAAAAGTTAAATTCTCATGTGACATCCATTCCAGCCCAATCAGTTAACGACGACTGCCTAAAGCGGCTGCATCAGGCATTAACCAGCCGCGGCTGCATCAGGCGTCAACCAGCCGCGGCTGTTGCCAACGGATCATTTTTCGCAGCAACAAGAGTGGCGTTGGTTGCCGAATGAGAAAGAATTGCAGCTTTCATCTGACCGACACCGAGCCAGCCTTTCTCTACCTACTTCCTTTGCCCAACTCTTCCCATTCCACACACACCTCTGCACGCTCACAAGATAAGACTGGGCAATACATAATGAAATAACTTTGCTTGTTACTAATCCTTGGTAACTTACAAGCGCGATCAATTCACAACCCCCAACCGTTTGCTCAAATATGGAGTCAGAGTTACAGTTACATCATGTATTATCAAACCCTGAAGTGATATTTTCTTGTTTCCTGTCGGGAAAATTCACCAGCATTTTATCGGGTTACAGTTATTCACATTTCCTGCTATGATGGAGTTTGGCAAACGAATTTGCAAGTAAACTTGAAAACGCAGCTAAATAACATTTGATCAACAGGGTGTTGATAAATTTTTTCAATGTAAACGCTCTGTAAAGTCGACATTTGCGTTTGAATTAGTGCAATAGATTAGAAAATATGAGACATTTCAGGTTCCAATGCATCTAATGACAAAAAATAAATTTCAGTTCGGAATAGAACCCGTTCTTATGAGCGCAGGTCTAAACACTTCGTATGAGGCGTGCACCTGCACGTTAAACTTATTCCTTGCTAATCTTTGTCGTGACTTCGCTCAGCCGTTTCTTCAGATATTCAACTCTCGTTAGCTTGCGTTTGTGGACATTGGATTCCACATCTCTCCAAAAAACACTAGTCGAGCGGGCTGAGGTCAGAGCTATGAGCGGGCC
This sequence comes from Gammarus roeselii, assembly GCA_016164225.1. NCBI lineage: Eukaryota > Metazoa > Arthropoda > Malacostraca > Amphipoda > Gammaridae > Gammarus > Gammarus roeselii. Next base: position 8,877 of record SDVV010032842.1, read on the forward strand.
AGGGCTTGTTCGTGTGGTGACTGATTACTCGCTCTGGAAATGTGTCAGATAGAAATGCGAGACACTCGGAATGCTGAGTAGGAGCACCAGCCTGTTAACAGTAAAATTCCTCCAACCGATCAGTTGACTATTTTTTTTTCTCAAAGTGATTGAGGTACCTTTTGAAATTAACTGATACGTTTTCTCTGACGTCCAGGATTGCTGCCCATGCCGTTGCATTTACACCACTGTGGCCTTATTTGGAATGAATTCTTGCCTGCAAATATTATCTTTTGGCAGTCGATGTTACTAGCTAAGCAAAGTCGCGACAGAAATTATCAAGGAAGACAATTGATGTGCAGTTACAAGCTTTATGTGACAGGTTCAGAGCTGAGTTCATACAATGTGTCTCATTCAGAACTGAAATGAACGTTTTGCTAATGAATGTCAACTACATAAAGCGTTCAAGTTGTTAAAAACCTTAATTAAATCAATTTTTGGTCAGAAAAAGGACAGGATAAGGAGGGCGTAATTACATAAATTGGACTTTGACTAAACGCCAAGATAAAACAATTTGGAAAAGGCACAAAAGATACAAAATAAATTCAATTCGAGTTATTCAACTCCAATCAAAAATTTGAACAAAGAAGACGTCAAGGTCAGCATCCTTTGAACGTAATAATTATCTGGAAAAAGACAGCAGATGGTTTTAATTTATAATTTAACGTTTGATTTTCAAATCGTATTATCCTAGCATTAATATATATTTGGGATCAAATGAATAAATGACAACAGACCAGGAATAGATTTATAGCTGCGACTTATTCAAATGTAAGCTCCTACAATGCACAGCTTTGGGCACAATTATATAATCTTTCTATTGTATACGGCTCAAAAACCGTCATATTGTCGTTAGATGCAATTGTCTTACATCGTTACTCTATAATACGGTAAATTTTTATCCCGTATAGGCAGCCCAGACACCATTCATCACTTCCGGCGGGGGGGCGCCAGTCGCTCGACCTCCCACTTTCCTGAATTTGATTTGGGCCTCATCATATTCCCGAAGAGCTAACACGTCAGCATAGCTGTCCCGTCCTTTTGGCGGGAAGCAAGCCTTTCACGCTTGGGTACAGTCATGGTCATTACGAGCAATCATCTATGTTTTCGACCTAGATCTTGCAATGCATAGAGCACATTTTATTCAAATCAAGTCATGAGCGTCGTTTTATATTTCTACAGATATGGCGTTCGTGTCTAAATGCCATCTGTTATCGTTGGTAGGAGAATGTGGAGACAGATACCGGCACACATCACTCTTGAGAGCAATTGTACGAGTCCATAGCGCACTCGTATGGTGGTTCGTGAACATGTTCTCATTGACAACTGTCTTTTTATCTAAAACTCACAAGACTTTTGTCTTATAATAACGCATAGTGTGTATAGTTTACTTATAATTTATATAGATATCATAAAGTAAAATAACTAATATATATATATATATTGATGTGTCGTAATATTGAAATTCAGTTTCATCTGCTTCTATTATGTTTATGGGCGAGCATCACTTGAGAGCCTGTTATAAAATAATAGTCAATCATGACCTGATTTGATTTGAGCCTCATTTCCACCAGAGCCTCAACGTGAGTCATAATAGGCTCCCCCGTAGGGATCGATGATCATTTATTCCAGTAGGCTCGCACGCCTAAGTATGCGAGGAAAAAACGAAACAACGCTTGTAACGTTAGAAAAAACGTAAAAAATTTAGTAATGTCAGACGCATGCTAGTGCGCAAAAGAAAAAACGCTTACTCGAAACGGATCTCCGCTTCCAATCCTTTAGAACATAAAGAGTGATATGTACGCACCCTAGTGCGTACAGGTAGCATCTTCGAGATTAGTACAAGGTCAGTGGCTACGCGGGCAACATCAGCTCCGACAGCAACGCAACACAATATTTACAGCTACGTGGTTTAGTTGTATGAATACAATTTATTAATTTAGGTAAGATAAAGACTCAGATGCAACGAAACGAATTCTCGCCTCCAGCCCCTTAGAACCTCGTGAGTTATATGTCCATACGTCAGTGCGCTCAGATAATATCGTCGAAATTGGTACAAGGTTCACGGCTACATGGACAAAGTCAGCTCCGGCAGCAACGCAACACAATGTTCACAGCTACGCGGTCTATTTTATTTTTATTACAATGTATTTATTCAGGCAAGATAAAGACTCAGACAAAACGAATCCCCGCCTCCAGGAATAACATGCACGAGCGACAGTGCGCACAGCCAGTATCGTCGAAATTGGTACAAGGTCTATGGCTTCGCGGATTAGATAGACTCCAACCGCAACGTGTCTCAAGGTTTTATAGCTACGCAGTCCAGGTCAACCCCAGAAACTGCATATAGTCCGTGCACGCGCGAGCGAGCACAGACTGAAGAAAAAATACCCATTCACAAAATCACAAACACGAACCCCCGCACAAATACTTTAGCGTTATAATATTGTGGATCGTGA
>SDVV010032843.1:0-11374 GCA_016164225.1 Gammarus roeselii
TATGAGAGGGGTGCAAGGTACTGAGACGCAGCAAGGGTATGAGAGGGGTGCAAGGTACTAAGACACAGCAAGGGTATGAGAGGGGTGCATGGTACTAGGACGCAGCAAGGGTATTAAAGGAGTGCAAGGTACTGAGACGCAGCAAGGGTATGAGAGGAGTGCGAGGTACTGAGACGCAGCAAGGGTATTAAAGGAGTGCAAGGTACTGAGACGCAGCAAGGGAATGAGAGGGGTGCATGGTACTAGGACGCAGCAAGGGTATTAAAGGAGTGCAAGGTACTGAGACGCAGCAAGGGTATGAGAGGAGTGCAAGGTACTGAGACACAGCAAGGGTATGAGAGGGGTGCATGGTACTAGGACGCAGCAAGGGTATTAAAGGAGTGCAAGGTACTGAGACGCAGCAAGGGTATGAGAGGAGTGCGAGGTACTAAGACACAGCAAGGGTATGAGAGGGGTGCAAGGAACTAAGACACAGCAAGGGTATGAGAGGAGTGCGAGGTACCAAGACGCAGCAAGGGTATGAGAGGGGTGCGAGGTACCAAGACGCAGCAAGGGTATGAGAGGGGTGCGAGGTACCAAGACGCAGCAAGGGTATGAGAGGGGTGCGAGGTACTAGGACGCAGCAAGGGCATGAGAGGGATGCAAGGTACTAGGACGCAGCAAGGGTATGAGAGGGGTGCATGGTACTAGGACGCAGCAAGGGTATGAGAGGGGTGCGAGGTACTGAGACGCAGCAAGGGTATGAGAGGGGTGCAAGGTACTAAGACACAGCAAGGGTATGAGAGGGGTGCATGGTACTAGGACGCAGCAAGGGTATGAGAGGGGTGCGAGGTACTGAGACGCAGCAAGGGTATGAGAGGGGTGCGAGGTACTAGGACGCAGCAAGGGTATGAGAAGAGTGCAAGGTACTAGGACGCAGCAAGGGTATGAGAGGGGTGCGAGGTACTAGGACGCAGCAAGGGTATGAGAGGGGTGCGAGGTACTAGGACGCAGCAAGGGTATTAAAGGAGTGCAAGGTACTGAGACGCAGCAAGGGTATGAGAGGAGTGCAAGGTACTAAGACACAGCAAGGGTATGAGAGGAGTGCGAGGTGAGCCTTGCCGTCGGATGATGAGATATGAACTAGAATCCAGGAGCATGCCAAGGAAGGAGGAAACCGCAATTTTCTCAACCCTCGAGGTCCGATAATATGAAGAAATACGTCCAGAACATCTGATGAATCAACGTTTTGTACTAATTCATTCAATTACAAAATGTAAAATCAGCCCCTTTAGAAAACTCTAAAATTCGATCTCTGCGCCTGTCATAATCGCATGGCCGAGGTGACAGTGTCTAAGTAATGGGAAAACACAGTTATTTGACACAACAGCAAAATATTTTGAAGAATCGGACTGAGCAATGAAGAAATGTATCTTGACACAGTCACTTACCCAACACAATTTCAGATCTCTTTATTCCACACTGCGGGGCAACAGTTGTTGCGGGGGTAAACTAGCACTCAGGTTCCCGGGGGTAGGTGCTAAGCACCCCAAGCAGAAGTGATGCTTCTGCTCCCTGCGGGTATGGCGAGGAGACGAAGGTAACAATGGTCTTTCATTGGAAAATGAAAGGAATCAGAAGTAGAAAACAATTTACAATTTTGCGGTGAGACAAATACTCAATTGCAAACAGCAAACAAAAAGGAAAACCGAATCTCCATCCCTTTATCAAATTCAAGTCTGAAAGTTTTCCCACGTCTTGAAAATTATATGGTTGTGTGACAATGTAAAATTTCTTACGGGTAGTAAGTTCTAATTCACTCTGGCAACTGGATAATTAAACCAGCAAGGTTTCAAATCATTTTTAAACCAATATAACTTAAAAGTAGTCACCATGTGAAGACCTGTACATTTATACATCCAACTAAAAAAAAGAACAACAGATTGTGGTTCAAACCCGTCTTTTTAACGGCAGCACAATTTTTTTTTGGGAACAATAAAACAAAGGCCGTCTGTCGATAGATCAAGATCGATGAAGTTACACGTCAGTCCCATTCGGAACAGTTAGCAGAACAATGAAACTTGAGCTGCTCTAGTTTGATACAGAAACAGACACTAGGCCGAATACCCCAGTGGCCGACAACAAGGCGCACCTCACACTCTTCTCATACACTCACTCTCACAACTTATCCCATTGCGCTAAAGGGTCCGGCCAAAAGACCCCGCCACACACACTCTGGGTCATGAGTACGGCCCGAGGTCAGTGTCAGCAGCAAAGCCCGACAGTGTGACAGGGATAGCCTGCCGCGTCAGGGTGACTGCCCCCCCTCCCGAGATGCCAAGGGCGGGAAAGCACATCAGGGCAGCGTCAAAAAATGTATGCTCTCGCGCTACCTCTACACTCAAGTCTCTCCTTCCTAACGCCTGCTTCACACCATCCATCCACCCATATAACCCTTTTCACTAATCTTCTTTCATCCACCCTCAACATGCGTCTGAACCATCTCAGAACACGCGAATGCACTTTGTTATCTAAGTTCTTTACCATCCCCGTTCTAATTCAAACGTCCTAATTGATCCTGTCTCCCAGCAGCACACCAGCCATACTCATGAATATTTTGTCACAAAAACGTTCAACCTTCTACTAATTTAGTCTTTTCCACAGTTGGAAGATTATGAATGCAAGGAAAACGTGGACCGAGCCAAAATTTTCACTCTAGATACGAACGGAGTGACTAGGAACAATGGATTCAAAATCGTTGGGAAACATTTCTCACTCGACATCACGCACAATTTCTTCGCGTATAGTGTTGTCGAAGGATGGTTGGCCACCCCCCTTTCTGGGGGATGCGGCGTAGTGTCTGTATCTGTATGGATCTGCAAAACCATGATATACGAGTTTAGCATTCATTTACTATACAGTGAATGAATGTGCAAAAATCGTCAGCTAGGCTGTGAAATTGGGACTTGTCTATTGATGGAACGACTATGGATGAATATTTATGTCGCACTACTACCGCTGCTACCATCCTTGTTCTGTTCCTTCACAGAAACATCATTAGAACTGGTAGCAGCATCGGACATATCCTTGCTAGGAACAGCACCACTTGCAGCAACCACACTGCTGGTGGCAGAGGTAGAGATGCCATCTTCTAATGCCTCGGCACTCTCACTGCCTCTGCTCGTTGTAGAACGGACAAACAAATCATTAAAGTTAATCTTCTTCATTACATCGTCCGGCAGAGCTGCAGCGGTGATGGCAGACTTCGTCTCCAGAGCTTCCTCCAGCGGCTCATCCAACGACTGGAAAAAAACAAGTTGATCAAGTTACAACGTAGTAACTCGGGGATGGTAGACAAAAGCGATCATTACAGCTCCAAAAATTGAGGCATGACAATAAAACCAGAACGCGCAAGCACAATCACAAGCTCTTGGCCAAGCAGAATTTCTAAAAAAAAAAAAAAAAAAAGTGGTAATAAACCACATATTTGAATTAATGAAAACTCCTCAGCATTTTGAAGTCATCACCAACAAATGAAAAGTACAGCGTGAGTTCAGTAGGTGATTTTAGAAAACTAAAATAGTTTCGGTCGATATGGAGCTCAACATGGGGTTTTGTCCTTTAATTGAAGTCATAGAGCGTCGAAATATATTACTAATTGACATAGCCTTAGCATTGCAAAAGTGAAAGACCCAAAATACGGCCCAAGTGCCAGAAGCCGTTTTGAAAGTGAAGAAAAAAAAAGACTTGTTTCAGTGCCTACTCAAATTTGGAAAACCGGAAATGGATACCGGAAAAAAAGCAGACTTAGAGCTCTGCGTTTGATTTCGTTCTTTAGTTTGAGCTATGAACAGTCCGAATCCGTGGAATGTTAGAAAATCTGTATCATTATGAAAAACCACACTCTAATAAAACCCAAGGAGCAATACCAGAGAAATAATCAAGTTGTGTTAAATTTTTGATAAACTAGACCTTATTTTTTTTTAATAAGTGGAGTTCTAAACATGTTGATTTTTGCTGTAGCCATCAAACAATGAAATTCACGCAATGTTGGCCAAGGCATCGATAAAAAAAATATATATATAATTGAAAAAAAAAATCTACGTTAATTTTATTATAAAATACAAAATATCCCCTACAGAAAACGTTAAAGCATTCACGTTCGCAAATTCTTCACTTGATCAGATTAGAGTGGCAAGGCTTTCAGGCTCGCTGGAGTCTACGTCCTTCTGGCGCCAAACGTTCAACCAGCAACAAGTGCAGCTTCATGATATCAACAATTTACTATCAGATTAGTGTTATTGGGTGTACTAGTGCGACAAGTCAATGTTCTTCACTTGACGAATGTCAAAGGTATGAACAGTTGCCACAGGGCGTACAGGAACTTATAAGGTGCTGAGACCACATGGTCCAGCACCCATCAGATGGCAGCAAGGAGGATTAAATCTCAACCTAGAGGATTCGCAGTAGTCCTTGAGGGGCCGGGAGCTATGCGCCCCATCACCTGCTGAGAACAAAGATGAAAAAAATAGAGGAAAAAGGATCCCATGAATGAGATCTACACTCTGTGTTTGGAAATTCACGCAATAGCAGAGCAAGAATAGGAAGAATGATAAAGAGGAGTATAAAAAACTGCATGAAAGTGCTCAACTTGGCTGTTATTAGCCACATAAAGGTGATAAGATTAAGACCAGAACACGCGTGCGCGTAAACGAACTAAAACAATACAAACAAACTAATACAATGCAAATGTGGTCAATTAAAAATTAGGTAAATTCAAGATAAGGGAGACGAGGAGGAAAAATAATGAGTGAAGAAGAGGGGAATCCTAATAAAATTAGGCGTTCGGAAGCCGTGACTCCGCGCGGCCCGTGAACCTAACAGATACTTAAGGAGTGAAATGTTTCGCCATGAAAATCTTCCAGATCCATCTCGTGGCAGACACGTGTGTTATGTACAGTGAAAACCATTTGCACTATGGTATCAAAGTTGGCAAGCCAGTGCAAGTTCCTTCACCCCGAGACGGCAGTAACGTGATTAGACATTTCCTGCTCAGCAGCTACACAAGATTCAAAAAATCAGTCTGAAAACATTGGTCGTCGTTCCGCATTAACGGAGGAAAGCTTGGGTTTCATCAACACGGTTTCAACACGGGCGCGTAACACCCGGTCGGCCGCAGCTGCCAGTACCCACTCTTATTTAGCTCACAGTTTCTATTATTCAGCTTAAATTATTCAGATCATTGTGTTCACTACAGCACACTCCTCATTAGCATCACCACACCAAAATTGTCACTACAATAAACGAAACAATCTACAGTAGTTGATCATCTAGCCTAATTTCATCCTGTAAGGAGGTTGCGCAATGTGGTCAAGTAGAAAGTCTTTGACATGACGAGCTGTCTGATTATTACGGGTCATTTGGCATAACGCACACTCATCACTAATCCAGCAAAACGTTACGTTTCTCTGTATTGACAGCAGCAGCAAAAGTATTTTTGAAATCCTAAATGTACCACCACCGTTCTTGATTGATGATCACTTGTGGCAAATGTTTTGCTGACAGTCTCAGCAACGATTTTGTTTTACTTAATTTGTAGCGCGAAACCCAGCGTGATCATCTGAGCTCACCAATCATACTCTGACACCCAGCGTGATCATCAGAACTAGCCAATCATACTCTGAATGTATGAATCAGAACCTATGTGTTTGTTACACCTATGTTCCATGTATTTGTAAAACTCGGATCCTACATAGGCCAAGTAACTTCTTCCAGAGCTACATAGCTACCTCTACAGTGCGAGGTCTCCTAGTCCTGTCGGGATATATGCCTCGTCTTTCCAGCTCCTTCTCTGCCTCCTGCATGAGCTGGTCGGGAGAGAGCCCCTCCTGTTGGCTCTCTATTTGTTGGTAGGCGGCTACGAAACTCTCGCAAATGGTCTGGCGCTTGTACCGGCGTGACTCGTCAAGGCTGATCATGCCCGGACTGCCGTACTTGCGATAGAACTGCCTGCAAATGTGATGCTGCAGCTAGTTCATGAGTTCTAAACAAAAACTGGAAGTAGATGTTAATTGATGAAAAGCAAAAAAAATACATAGGTAGCTACACTTAGAAGATAAACAACAGTTAGCTAGCTAATAAGTAAGCTATATTTTGAAATGAGAATTTTGTTGCAATATAAGCAATTAACATAACCAATTAATTTCAGTAAACGGTAACAACCCCATTTGCTATTAGCTACATATATAATCAATCATTGTGGTTAATAAAACTACCATTTGTGGTCAAACAATTATGGGGAACAAAAAAAATTAGGCTGCTATTTGTTCTTGTTTGTTGTTGTTGCTTAGCCCCGGTTTCCACCTGAGGCTGTGTAAACCATGCAAGCGCATCGCCAGAAATCTCAAATACCCACCGACACGCACGTGTCGAGACGGGGGGAGTTGGAAGGAGAGAAAGAGAGACAGGGGTGACCGGCCTAGTGGCGGGGTAGAGCGTTATTGCTGCTATCTGAATTTACTTCGTGGGTTGTGTGAGTCAACAAACGGCCATTCCTGTGGTATAGTTGTAGTCGTGGACACCAGAACATATAATTTTGCTCGTGGGAGAGGGATGTTTTGTAGAAGTGAGATGGGGATTGATCCCTCGTTCATGAAAAAAACGGTATATGTTGTGGCTCTGGTGTCTTGAAAGTGTTGGTGGGCTTGAGGCTGCGTTCACATCAACACCGGAAAGACGGCGCACGCGACGCCGTCCCCACCGGCGAGGACATGATACAGGGTGGGTTAAGGGACTTTCGCTAGGGCAGGAGCCCCAGACGCCGCCACCGCAGGCAAGGCATCTTGATTGAGTTGGCCCGCCTTACTCGTGTAGGCTTCCTCGTGGGCGGCCACCACATTTGTCCAACAATAAGACAGAACTTTACTCACGCTCTGATTAGATCTTCTGGGTAGAATATTTGCTTAACATCAAGGCTGCTTGGCTTTGAACGCTCATAAGTAGGAGTTTGTAGGGGTGGGAAAGCTTCATATACATCATACCACAGAGGTTTATCTTGTGGTTTTATAGCACCAGCCCGGATCAAACCGGAAGTTCTGAAAAATAAATAATGGTATTAGCTTCAGAATACAGCAACATCACTTCATTAGCTACTGGCAATGGCATGAAACTTGCATATTGATAACTGATTGATATCCCCTTGCTCTTCTGATGCCCACAGTAGGTCCTTCATTGTGACATGTGTTGGTGTATAGAATGGCTTGCCTGCTGATGTTGTGCAGTTGATGGATATCACTCACCATAAGCGAGCTCTTGCTGAGCTGAAGTGTGATGAATTTTCAAATTTTGACTAGGCCAATTAAGCTTGATTTGTATGTGGTAATGTATGTGTGTAGCTATATATTATTCATTTCTGTGTTGTGACTAACAAAATTGCTTCAAGATCAATTGCATTTTGCCTATAGCACAGATTTCCGAATTTATCTGTGTCATTACTTTGCCTTATGTTTGCAGTTCTGGAGTGCTGTGGCATTTGTGCCTCCTATCCTGCTTTGCACTCTGGCTTTGCAGGGGTGTTGGGCAGCCTTGAGGCCACCAAGGTGAGTACTGGCTATCAAAGAAAGTTCACTCATTTGTTATTATATGAATAGCCTAAAGCCTGCTAGCTAGCTAATGCATCTTATTTCCACTCTTGGGCTACCTTAGAATGAGACAATAAATCATCTAACATAGCAGCTAAAATAGATACCCAGCTGGATACATAGTACTTGCACTCAAACAATCACCTCAATGTATATATGGGTAGACAAAATACTCAATAGTTTAATAATTAGACATCATAGCAGTGTCAAAAGAGTTATAACAATGATAGTGTTTAGCAAACCAAGAGTGTCAGGCAACATCACTAGAAGCTAGCTAGATAGCTAGCCATCATACACATAACTAGCTACTGATCAGTGAAACCAAAGCTTGCAATAGCTTACAAGTAATTAGATATTCATGATAAAACATTTGCCCATCCTTCAAGTTGACTTGCAAGTGAATCTCATAGACTCCCTGCTCCCAACCCTGACAAATAGCTTCTCTTAGAAAAACTTGTTCCAGGAACACTTGTATGTGTACAGCAGAGCTACCTGAGCTCTGTCTCACCCCTCCTCTGATTGTGAGGAAGGCAACAGTGTGGTGGGAGGTCCATAGCTGGATGGTCCTTTCTCTGCCAGGGACCAGTGCTCCGGGGTAGGACACTCTCCTTTACAAATTGACCTTGCTCACTATTGGTAGCTTACTGACCTTGGGGCATCACAACTGCCCAACATGCCAGCTTGGCCAGAGGGGCGTAACAATTGGCTAGCGAACAGCCAACCAAAGGCGCGATGCCAAAAATTACCAGCAACATTCAGGAAGCAAGCACCACTGAGGATTCCACGCGTTCCAAAAAGTTGGGCCGCACGCTGCAGAAAACTGCACAATAGAAATCATCGCGGGTGTCCTAGCTACATCCTCACGTTACCTCCTAATTTGTTGGCTCAGCCAGGAGGCACTGGTTCAGCGTTCAACTCTGCCATAACTTGTTTGTCTGTTACATTATCAAATTATACATGTTGAATACATGAACTTCTACAATCTGACCAAATGTATGATTTCAATAGCAGGTAAAATCTTAAAAGAAATGTAAACATTCCTACACTGTGTAATCTCCAAACGGACTGTAGCTAATGCAAAACAAAGCTTCTACCCAGCAATATGTTGTTGCAGAATGGTTGACTACTAACAAAATCACTGCCCAGTAGAACTAGAGTTTGCAATACTGTAGCTATGTCAACCACTGTCACATGAATCGTGAAAATTTTGGGGGCACAAATGACGCACTGGCGATTACTCATAAACCAATGAAAAAAATTTAAATATGATTGCAGGGTTGGAAACTACTTTTTCAATCTTCTTTGGACAAATTTTCTGTTACTCTTAACTTTTTGGCAAGTTCCAAAACATTGCAATTGAAAATTGGTTTTGAAAAAAAAATGCCTAATGGTTTATTAAAACAATATTGTTTTGATATTGAAAGGTACACAATTTAAGGCCTTATTTGCACTTTCAAACGCTTCTGGGGCAACTATTCCTAACATACTATCATATTAAACCTAGAAGACCTACAAGATGAATATTGTGGTTTATTATGCCTAGACACCAACAGGAACAACACTGGGACAATGCTTTGCCAAGCAATAATTGCTGGAGAGCACTATAAACATTATACAAACCTAAACTCTACTTTCCGACTAACTAACTCTACTTTCCTACTGACTGACTCTACTTTTCTGTCAATTCGCACTTTCCAGCCAACTCTCACTATCCGGTTGACTCTCACTATCCGGTTGACTCTCACTATCCGGTTGACTCTCACTATCCGGTTGACTCTCACTATCCGGTTGACTCTCACTATCCGGTTGACTCTCACTATCCGGTTGACTCTCACTATCTGGTTGACTCTCACTATACGGTTGACTCTCACTATCCAGTTGACTCACTTTCCTGCTGAATCACTTTCCTGACGTCTCTCACTTTTTGACTGACTCACTTTCCTGCCTACTCTCACTTTCCTACTGACTATCGCTTCACTGACGATGCTCCCGGTTTCTAGTTGCTTCTTACTTTCCTGCCAACTCTAAGTTTTTGCTTACTTTCCCTGCAGACTCTGCTTTCTTGGCTTTTTCAAGTGTAACAGAATGCTCCTCCTATTGCTGCCTGTGAGTATGTGTTGCTAATTGGAATGTGTTGGAGCTAGGCATGAGAGAAGTTGTGCGGCTTTCACATTTCCAGCAATGTAATATTACGTAACAGTACCGTTGAGTAGCTAAATGTTATTAAGAGAATTCTGGCTATAAAAAAACGTTGGGGAAGGTTTGCAGCTCAGAAGCTATATGGCAAGGAATGTAACGTGAAACCGAATTATATGCAAAAAGGAATCATTATTATAGGCAATAGATGGAAAATGTAAAAATGCCACTCGCCCTCAGGGTCCAGTGATATGCATCACTGCACCCCAGAGTGGTGCATTACTAGAGGCCCTGCCATGGCAGAATGGAAGTGATGCAGTGCTTCCCAAGCTTTATGGAATTCTATTGCATTAATTGATCCAACTTTTATTAGTATAATATTCTTTCCCATATCTAATTGCACAGAAAATTTCCGAATGCCAACTCAATATATAGGTACGTGGTTGCTAGAACATATACATTTAGATTGTAGTATTTATTTCATTCAACATGTTCATTCCCTTAACAAAACATTCCCAGAAAAGTAAAGAGTTGAACAGCGTTGTACGCGACGTACGCAGCTAAGGCAAAAGGACATGCACAGTTGAACTAGCCACACGACCGCGCAGGCTCAGCTGCGCGCTGGCCGGATGATACGTGCCTAGAATTGCTGGTCGGGACAGGAGGTACAAATTCTACAGTATATCAGGATCAATAGACAGCGCAAAATAATGGGCCAAATATTCCAAAAAAGTTACGTTTCAGGCAACTAAATAGCAATTTAGTCACTTTGGCCTGAGCTAGGAGCCAGCAAATTCTCAAGATTATAAATTAATAAAACAAAACAAGCACACGTGCTCATGTCGTGTTGTTCCCTTAGAAGAAATATTTAGCACTATTATGTCTTATGTTACAATAGTATAGATGCACCCATCCCATTTGTTGGTTTGTCCATCAACAGGGTTTATCATATAATACCAGCTAACTGGGTACACACACAAGATGAAACTCTTTCACGGTTGTTAGCTATAATGCAGCGGGAGGGCGGGCGAGGAACGCGGCGGGCCAGCGGGAAAAAACAGTATGCAAACGGGAAAAAAACAAGCATGCGGGCGGGAAAAATCAGCATGCGGGCGGGAAAAATCAGCATGCGTGCGGGGAAAATCAGCATGCGGGCGGGGAAAATCAGCATGCGGGCGGGGAAAATCAGCATGCGGGCGGGAAAAATCAGCATGCGGGCGGGAAAAATCAGCATGCGGGCAGGAAAACACGCATGCGGGCGAGAAAAACCAGCATGCAGTCGGGAAAAATTTGATTTGATTTGAGCCTCATTTCCACCAGAGCCTCAACGTGAGTCATAATAGGCTCCCCCGTAGGGCTCGATGATTATTGATTCCAGTAGGCTCGCACGCCTAAGTGCGCGAGGAATAAACGAAACAACGCTTTCAACGTTAGAAAAAATGTGAAAATTTTAGCAGTGTCAGACGCACGCTAGTGCGCAAAAGAAAAAAACGCTTTCTCGAAACGGACCTCCGCTTCCAATCCTTTAGAACATTACGTTTGATACGTACGCACCCTAGTGCGTAGAGGTAGCATCTTCGAGATTAGAACAAGATCAGCGGCCACACGGGCAATAACAG
>SDVV010032844.1:0-11374 GCA_016164225.1 Gammarus roeselii
TATATATATATTTATTTATTTATATTTATATGCATACATATAATTGTATTTATATATATTGTATATATAAATATATTTGTTGTTTGTTGTTATCTTGTCAATTAGAATAGGTTGCCATAGGAGTATCTAACTACGCTGCTCTCTCGGCATGTATTAATCACACAGTTAGGCTCAACATTTACCAATCCACGATCAAGTGATGAACGGACATCAAAGTGTGTTTTATTTGCCTGGGTTTTGCCGTGGATTAAGCAAGCGCTCAGCATCGTGCCCGGCGCAAGGGACAGGGCCTTTGCGAGCATTAGAGGACTGTTTCACCGTCACTGCAGAGATAAGCTTTAGTAAATTAAGCTTTAATCAGAACAAGTACACACAATTCTATAAGAATAATATTCGATCAATAGCCTTCAGGGGTAACCCCAGGTAAATAAACCGTCATGCGCTTCTGTAGAGGCTGAAGATCTGGGTCTGCAAATCCTCTACTCCACCGATCAATGCGCTCATAACAATTACGAGATGATGTCTACGATACGCGCTCGTTGTGTTCCGTTCCACTTAAAATATGCCAGCTAAGTTGTGTTTTTAAACTTAGCAGTGATAGTTATGTCCAATATCATGAAATGTGTTCGTGAATCTGGCGAAACATTTGACGTGATGATAAATAGCTCAAGCTTCTGAGTACGTGTTCTCTATTGTGTATGCCGACCTATTCGAGAACGACTGTTACTCAAATGGTAGCTTGAAAGACACACCCTTACAACAATATTCAGATGCATATATTGTCAGGAAAACATTCATTCACTGAAGACCAGTCAGTTTAGTCGATTAGTTTACAACAATAATTACACGCCAAGCACGAATGGTACGTTATAAAAACTCACAGTTTCGTTTGCCAATTTTTGAAAATGGTTCTGAATAATCTTAGTAGTTAAGTGCGTTGGCTTTGGCCAACCACGTTCATATAATCGATTTAAATTAGCAATGAGTGGGAAACCACAATCATGAAACAATTCGAATTAAGGAAACCGCTTGATTATAATTTCAAATTACCTCCAATCATAATGAAAAATGACTAGAAACAATCGAAATCTATTGCAAAAAATTTCATGTCATATGAAATGCTGCGGAAACTGTAGAATAATAATTTTATCATCATTACGGACGGGTGCGTTGGAGAGTATTTCCCTAAAAATTGCATTGCAGTCAAAATTAATAAACTAATAAACTAAATTCCATCTAACTCACGCGAGCGTTGTAGTAGCGACTCCTTCATTGTTATATTTGGTATGATTTTAACGTAGATCGTTTCAATATCATTGATCGAATTCAGTTGTTGATTATTTAAACAATTTCATATTACATGATTTTGACCCGTTAATTACTAAATCCAAGCGTACAAATACTGTATGTGATGTTGTAGTATATAACATACTTAACAACGCTGTTATTTGCGTAACTCGTGCAGCTGTGATCATGACAGATGTCTAGAACCATTTCCCAACTCACATTCAGATGCTGATTTCTTATGAAAATATAAACCTGATTGTAATTTTCTATCGTAAATATAGCGTCCGTAGTATTCTAGGTTTCTAAAAAGCTCTGATATAAAATCTTCAGTCAACTCAAATGATGCTTTCACGCAGTTTCATAGAGTACTAATTCAGCTGTTCGAGGTGCAGGCTCCTCTAATAACAGAACAACATTGCCACACACCAACTGGAAATGAGACAAATTGCCCCATCGATTCAAGAGGTGTTTCCTCAAGCATAAACATAAATATAAACTTTAGGAAAATGCGGTCACTAAACTGAATACCATTGCTCGTAAAAATTAAATTCAAAATCTGATTGAGACCTCGCAAGGAAATAGAAAACAATCTGGACAATCATTAGTATCCTCCCAAGACAAAAAAAAACTAGAGTAATCTGGATTTAATCATTATTGATGATGAGGTCAATATCAATAATGTTGTGTAATTGGTTGTCATGGTGAATCTATAATTAGCAGCAACATATTTTTTAATATTACTTAGAGAAAGAAATCCAACAACAACCAGTCTTTAATCCTGGGGACCAGGATACGGAAAAAAAACGTAAATGGTATAAACAATAGAAGCAGCACTGGCTGTGATAACATCCCTATCATCATTAATTAAAGCAGCCTCTGGGATTATTGTAGCTCCCTTGATACAGCTCATCATTATGTCACTTCAACAACTATTTTTTCCTGATTCACTCAATTGCTAAAAATTGTCAAATTCATAAAATTCAAATCCCAATTGATTTGAATAATTATCGCCCGATACGTGTCGTGCCCGTCATAAGCGAATTAATTGACAATAACTATTAGTTTGGTAGATTAAAAACTCACTTTGAATGTAACAACATCCACATGGCTTCCGGGATTTCAATGATGGAGAACAGCTTCGCTAGAAGTCACTGAAGTGGAAAAATCTCGATTGCAACTTTAAGGGACCTCAGGACAACTTCCGATGGTGTGAACAATGAACTTTTGGTGGCGAAATTAGGGCATTATAGAGTTTATTTTAATGACAAAAAACATCTATGAAGTTAAATTCATGATAGAAAACAACTCTTGAGTTGGGATCAACAATGATCATCGGTCAGTACGCTTAATATAAGAGTAACACAAGGACCGATCCTTGAATCTTTTTTATACCCTATTTATATTAATGTCTTTGCAAACAATAGCGACCGATTGCCCATTGCCCTTTTTGCAGATGATACTAGAGTGTACTTGACAGGATTTTGTTTAATGATGTCATTGCTAATCTTAATAATCAATTAATCCCCATTTCAAACTGGTTCACGTACAAAAAGTTGACTCTAAATGTGGTCAAACAAAGGTAATGAAATCTTCTAGGAGGCACATACCCATTCTTAACACAAAGGTCAAAATGAAAAGTTAAGCAGTTGCAGACGTTGTACAGAACAGAAATGTTTCTCGGTGTACTAGCTGGCGAGAGACCTAACTGGGAAAACCCGTCTCCTGCTGACGGGAAGTTTTTGAAATTGAGTGGCACCCCTTACTAGAATCTAAATTGTCTGTAACTTTCGTAGCATGTCTTTTATACTACAGCCTTGTTGGTCCCTTTCTGACTTGCATCATGAAAGCGTATGAGTCTACCCACAATACATACCAAAGACCGAGCATTATTCGTAAAGTGCGTGTTAGTAGAAGAAGACTATCACATGCTATGCGACGACGAATATTCTCCCATTGTCACATCATTAACTTTTCCGCTGCGGCTTCTGTTCACTAAATTCGTATAAATTTACTCACATTGATAACGAATATTTCATAAAAAATACCCATAGGTATGTATACTTTCGTAGCAATATTTATTTTCAAATACACCCTATGCTATCAATACAATCCGAACAGTTGATTTTTTAAATTTGGAGCTGCTAAAACGTGAAATTCTATTGCTACAAATATAGAAGCAAATATCAGTATTGATGCCTTCAAACGTCCCCTAAAATGGGCAGGGTATTCACGCTGGAATTGTTTAGCCCAGAAAGTGTTTACGACTGAAACAATTCTACGGATTCATTTTAGCTGGAAACTGTTTTCGATCGAAAGTGTTTACGAAGGAAAGATTTTCAATCGAAAACCTGTAGCCTCGAAAGAAGATTGAACATATTGTTCATTGTCATGTAACGTTTTTGCTCAGAAAGAGAATTGGGGCTAAAGCGTTTAGGAAGGAAAGTTGATAGCATCGAATTATTCAGGATATAAACTATTTATGACGTTTTTTTTTTCACTGGAACTGCTTACGATCGAATCGTCTGTTGTGGGCAACTCTATTCAGTCGAATGTATTTCAGCCGGAAAATGTTTTGGGCGGAATCTGTTTAGAACGGAAAGTGTTAACGATGGAAATGATTTTATTTGCGTATATGGACGATGAACAAAAAAACACTATACTCTTTTCTTGGAAGGTTAGGTTAGGTTAGGTTAGGTTCGGTTAGGCTAGGTTACAGCTTAAAATATAACATCCAACGCCATCTTTCAGGGAAAATAAATTCCATCGTAGATTTTTCCGTTCTAAACACTTTTCGTTCAAAACCATTTCTGGGTCAAACTATTCGATTCTATACATAACAGTGTCAGATGATTTAGGGTAGTTTCCAGCTAGGACTCTTCCCACCGTTATATTTTCGAGGCAAAATAATTCCAGCGTAAACAATTTCGGTCCTAAGAAATTCCGTGCTTAACACTTTCGGTTCTAAAAAAAATATTTGAAAATGCGTCCCAGCGTGTTGAAATTTAATCGTGAACGTTTTCCGTCGCAACAACATTCCATCCTATATTTTTCCAAGGCAAGATATTCGCTGGTAACAGCTTTCCAGCCTAAACACATTCCGTTCAAAACTTCCCAGCCTAAACACTTTCAAGGCTGAATGTTTCCATCGTAAACATGCCACCCCCTAAAATTATACCTATTCTAACTTGTACGTGCATACATTTTTGATGGGTAATTTACTTCCTCCTTCAATTTACCATATCAACTATTTCTTATTCATCAGCATTGTTTCTTTCATTGTGCTTTTTTACTATTTCACGTACTCACCCTTCCTGCTATCTCATACATGTAGAAACCTGTTCACTAATCAGTTCATTTTAATGGCTCATTGAAATGCTTTCATCCTGCTCAAACGCAAACTTCTATTTTAACTATGCAATTTATTTCATTCGTTTTTGATCCTTCAAGCAAACATTACATAAGTACATGTTACATGCAATCCCCTGTTGGACGTTTTCTACAGATGAAAAGTTCAATGTAACGTTCTCTCTGGTCCTGACTGATTGACCAATAGAGCGTGTCCTGCAACAATATTCATTGATTGGTGGTACGTATATTTATTTATTTTCTATCATTCTTATATGTTAATGCTATGAAAATTTAAGTAGCAAAGATTTTCTTCTGAAGAGTCTACACTGATGAGGACGTGGTACATATTTTCTATGATGAGATATTGCTGCATTTTTTTCACTTGACGTTAAAATTTTATTAATTTTAACTTCTGCATTATGAAGAGGTTAACTTATCGTTGACCGAGTCGAGCGTCGCCATTGTTAATCAATCAGACCGAAGTGAGCGTCTTCAAGATTCAACTATTGTAAGCCGAGTGGGAGTCTTCAAGATTAAAATATCGTAGACTGCAGAGAGAATCGAACTCAAAACAGTCGGAACAGTCTAATCGTCATACCCTCTACACCAAGACTAGCAATTCAAGTTATGCGACTGTACGTGTTCGATTCGCAGTGATATTGGAGCTTTTCTCCCGTGAGCTGGGCCGGACCAGATCATGTTGTTAACGGGTCTTTCACGTTATTAGAGCAAGTTGGTCGTCATTTTGACCGACGGGTGTCATTATCATGCATCAATTTCCGTCAATTTATACTGATCAACTGTCTTACAGTTTTATGCACGGAAGCGATCTTGAACCGTATCAAATATAAGTTAAGGTAAGTCAAGCAGAGTCAAACTACCAAGGGAATCTTATGAAATTATTTGAAAATTTCATGTCAGAATAACACACGAGAAGAGGTTAAGACCGTCAGCTAATTATCAAAGGTAAAACAACCTGAAAAGATGACAGCAAGCGTGGCGGCATGTGTCATCTTGGGACGAAACCAACGAAAGAGCCGCTCCAGAGAAAATAAGGCATATATAAAATAAATTGTATCTTAAAACAGCTGCTTGATATCTTGCTGGTGTGGCGGAGTAGGAGATAGAATTACTTTAATCAAATAAGAATGCCACACACTTAAGGGACTTAGGGTTGGTAAACACGAGTTAATAAATGCAACACTTTCATTAGAATGGCTTTCAGAAATATGTAAGACCTCCTGATGAAGCAATTGTATTGTTGCATAGCACCGCACAGCACCGTCGTCCATTTGGTGAACATAGCACCGTCGCCCATTTGGTGAACACAGCACCGTCGCCCATTTGGTGAATACATCACCGTCGTCCATTTTGTGAACACAGCACCGTCGCCTGCCCTCTCACTCGGTTCCTTTATTCAACTGGGTACACACAACCTCATCACACATGTGATTTGCACATCACCATCACCCGTATAGCCCCATCACACATCTGATGCGCACAACGCAATCTCGCGTCCTGTACACACAATACCATCATACATATGGTACCCCCACCATCAAACATATGGTACACGCAGCACCATCACACAAATAGTACCCGCAGAACTATAACACATGTGGTACGCACATCAAAAAACAAACATATGATACACACAGCACCATCACCCATCTGGTAGAAACAGCACAATCACACAAATGGTACTCGCAGAACGAAAACACATATGGTATGCAGGAGTGGACACAACACCATGACGTCTGATACACGCAGCACCATCGCACATCTGTTAAACACAACACCTCCCACATATGGTACATATAGCACCATCACATATGGAGCACACATGTCCACGCATGTGATATACAAAACCCCATTACACATCTACAACTCACAACAGAATCACAAATATGGTGTGCACAGTAAAATTTCACATATTGTACACACAACACCTTTACACATCTTCTACACACAGCATCACTATACACTTGTACATTTAGAACCATCACACGTATGTTACACAAAGCACTATTACACCAACGGCATAAAAAAACATCACGCGTGTGGTTCACACAATACCATCACACATCTGCTGCACACATCGCCATCTCATATCTTCTCCACACAGCAGTATCTCATATCTGCTACACACATAACCATCACACATCTGCTACACACATCACCATCTCATATCTGCTACATGCATAACCATCACACATCTACTACACATATAATCATCACACATCTGCTACACACATCACCATCTCATATCTGCTACACATATAACCATCACACATCTGCTACACACATCACCATCTCGTATCTGCTACACTCACAACCATCACACATCTGCTACACACATCGCCATCTCATATCTTCTCCACACAGCGCCATTACACATCTGGTCGACACAGCACCACGATTCACGCATATGGTAAACCTAACACCATCACACAGAAGACACACACAACCATGTCACACATATGGTACGAACATCACTATCTAACGTATGAACACACAGAACCATCATACATCTGGTACAAAAAACACCATCACGCTTGCAATTTAAACAACAACCTCCCACATACGGAACACAGAGCTCCATCATGTCCCTCCCTGCTGCCAAAAGAGTTGAGAATTGTCCTTCTCCTTGGAGTGCACAGAACTTTGCGATTGTTTACCCTGTAGCCGTTTTTCTTGCGCTCGCCTGCGCTGAGCCGCCTGCTGATCCCCTCGCCTGTCGTCTAAGACGTCGCCGCCTGCCAGTTGATCTTACAAACCCTACCAGTTTGCACGACTCAGTCTGCTCTACTTTTCCAGGGTGGCTAAACAGATGCGAGCGAGAGGGGTCCTTCACCGACAATTTTGATTTTAAAAAATCCACTGGAAAATTGTATAAATTGTTACCATTTATTACACATCACACTTATTATCAGCCTTTTTAAATCCATCGAGACTTTAAAATATATGTCCCCTAACTTTTGTATTATAGTGTTTTCCCATTCTAAGTGGTCATCTCCTGTCACCATCACTCAAAAGTACATCCCTTCAGCATTAACACCCCCCAGTACACTAATGTATTCAGTACCGTAATTGGAGTCGTCCCACAGGCAGTCGCTCTTCCGCACACAAAACTGTTGATGGCTCAAATGCAACCAGAAGAACCTGAAAGTTTTTGAGAGCTCAGCTCGTTCCACTTCAGTTATATTCAAGTCAATATTTTTTCTCTAATTACCGGTTCGGTGTCGGTAATTTTTCACTAGTAAAGGGCACATTGAACGCCTCTCGACTCACTGAATGAAAGTATTTACTCGAATCCCCTGAAATCTTGTCAGTAAATGACGACAAATTAAAGTGAAAGGGGTATTCGTTTTCACTGCGCTTAGTTTGTCCTCATGGCGCTTAGTTCGTCCTCACTGCGCTTAGTTTGTCCTCACTTCGCTTCGTTCATCCTCACTGCGCTTAGTTCGTCCTCACTGCGCTTAGTTTGTCCTCACGGCGCTTAGTTCGTCCTCACTGCGCTTAGTTTGTCCTCACTTCACTTCATTCATCCTCAATGCGCTTAGTTTGTCCTCACTTCGCTTCGTTCATCCTCACTGCGCTTAGTTCGTCCTCACTACGCTTAGAAAAGCGACGTCAGCTTGGGCGCTTAGAAATACGACGTCAGGTTGGGAAAAATTACATTTTCAGTTTATTAGTCAGCAATTACTTGGTGTTGAAACATTTATATAAAATGTTTAGCGCTTCTGTACACTTTTTATGAAAGGGAATGGATGTTCCTCATTGAATTGTGGACGAGTTTTTATTTTCAAATTCAGTAATTTATATCGATTGACGTTGTCATCTCATGCTTGTACAGGCAGAAATAAACTTTTTTTTTTCAGCTACTGATGTAAAAGCTTACCTGGTCGGATTTTCTTGGGACGTTACACGCCTAAGTATGAACATAAACAACCGATCCCACCTATCGTATCTACAAAAACCAAACTATGGACAATTTATTAGGTATGAAACCATACCTTCATCTACATAATTAAAAAAATATGTTATGATATCGTTCATAATTTTCTTCTGTTGTGCCGCATAATAGATTTATGTTCAGGACAGATCAGCACAAGTGCATGTGAAAATCGAGAAGCTAAAAACAAACC
This sequence comes from Gammarus roeselii, assembly GCA_016164225.1. Taxonomy (NCBI): domain Eukaryota; kingdom Metazoa; phylum Arthropoda; class Malacostraca; order Amphipoda; family Gammaridae; genus Gammarus; species Gammarus roeselii. The sequence continues at coordinate 8,784 of SDVV010032844.1, forward strand.
TTGTTAGCCTCATATCTCTCGTGACAAACCTTGTCAGCATCATATATCTCGTGACAAACCTTGTCAGCATCATATCTCTCGTGACAAACCTTGTCAGCAACATATCTCTCGTGACAAATCTTGTCAGCATCATATCTCTCGTGACAAACCTTGTCAGCATCATATCTCTCGTGACAAACCTTGTCAGCATCATATCTCTCGTGACAAACCTTGTCAGCATCATATCTCTCGTGACAAACCTTGTCAGCATCATATCTCTCGATACAATAGTAGGGACTTGACATTTTAACGAGAGTATCACTCAGTTCGAAGGCACTGAACCTAGTACGACTAAGAGGATATTAATGGGAAGTATATGCATGGTCAAGATGATTGCGCAATCAAGGGGGCCACTGAAAGAGGAAGTATCATCAAGAACTCACTGAATCATTAGAGTAAACAATTGTTGCAGGTAATCCTTCAAGATTACTCATCTCTCAGCATGTCTCTGGCTATGTCTACAAGTAATAAAATCTTATCTTTAATTGTAAATTGCACCACGCAAATGTGTGGAAAGAAGTCATCGGAACTTTGATCACAGTTCAGCAGAAGTCATTCAGGGACTGCTGGGCGTTAGAGATGACTTGAACACGCTTGTCAACAGCTCCTTTTGACTGCTCTATCATAGTGAAGGCCGTGCAAAGGGGATATGAGCGTAGCTTCAACAACCCATTATTATCTCTTCTCAGACGGGGTCACTGAATTCTCACGTGTTTTTTGATGTGGAACAATGGATACGCTTGCAAGAAATATATATACAAATGCCACTCACTGAGAGTCTGCAGTTAAAGCCTATACCTATTTATGAGTTTATCAATGATAAAATCAGGTAAACGAATAACCTGAATAATAATATCAAATATTCAGTAATTGTGTATTATTGGAATTACTTTTGTTGATAATCTGTCAAATATTTTTTATTTGCCGCCACATGTTTGCGAGAATTTCTTTTGTGTGTACGTATCATGGACAAGTCCCTAAACGTTCAATATCGAACATGAGTTATTTGACAAAACAAGTGCTCTATACAAAGGGGAACAGTAGCCGTAAGATGCTCTTCTCATCATCTCTGATTCTAAATTAATCCTAGTTCAGCAGCTACAGTGGAATTTTCTCCTTAGAACACGGACCCGGCCACAGAGGAAACAAATCGCCGTTAGCCACTTCCAAGTCACCAAAACATGATAAGAATTGGACAGTCAAATTATCTCGAGACAGTTTTTCTGACACCAAATACACTTTGGTTCAGGGGCCAACTTGGACGGGCTGTCCACTTCTAACCAGCCACCAATGCAAACGACTTAGCACGGCGACTCTCGTCCCTGACCTCGCCGACACTTCGTATGCAGACTAGCCCTGTCTACCCAGTGCTTGACTCCAAGCCCTGCTTGGTGAAGGCCCCTATTACACCCCATCAGGCGAGGGGGGGAGGGGGGGGGAACCATTGAGGCCCAGCAATCGGCCCCAGACCATTGTCCGGCAGATAGTTTCAGAGGTCACTTCTGCAGATGGTGGGGAGGCAGATGGATCCGACTCAACGAGCACTCCTGGCGGCAGCTTGTGAAGGTAATACCGAGGGCATCATAACACTTGAAGTAATGGAAGAGGATCTCAAACGCAGTAACCTCCACTGCGCTTCGCCTGTAATGCTTTGTTTAATTAAAGCCTGGGCCGGTGGCTAGCTGAGGTTGGGTCTGGTGGCAGAATATTGTAGAGTTTAAACATTCTTATTTGACACAAGATTTGAATTGATAAGAGGATTAGATTACTAATAATGATGATAGAAATAATGATAATAATGTTTATGGAGACGAAATAAAATACATAATACCGTGTATCTTCTAATGTACACACACACAAACACATATGCACACACACCGGAGGACGACAAAATGGACAATCCAGGTTTCCGGTAAAAATATGCTTTTTGTGAACCTAATATAAGCAAGGGGATATAAATTAGTATAATGAAAACTAGCAAATAATTCGACTTACTTTACCAGCTAACATAAAATGACCAGTCAGTATACGGCCCGGTATCGGCATCCAGTGTCGACCTCAATTGAAAATACACTCTAGTCCTCCACTCTGTTGAATGGCCTTTATTGGTCTAACTTATTACCACAACACCCGCGCGACGTCGTACTGAACACCCGTTCGACACGGTAATGAACACCCGTGCGACACGGAACTGAACACCCTTGCGACACGGAACTGAACACCCTTGCGACACAGAAATGAACAACCGTGCGACATGGAACAGAACACCCGGGTGACTCGATACTGAACACACGTGCGACACGGTACTGAACACCCGTGCGGCACGGTACTGAACACCTGTGCGACACGGTACTGAACACCTGTGCGACACGGTACTGAACAGCGACACAGTACTAAACACCCGTTCGAACCGGTACTAAACACACGTGCGACACGGTACTGAACACCCGTGCGACACGGTACTAAACACACGTGCGACACGGTACTGAAAACCTGTGCGACACGGTACTGAACACCCGTGCGACACGGTACTGAACAGAGACACAGTACTA
>SDVV010032845.1:0-11373 GCA_016164225.1 Gammarus roeselii
ATATATAATTGGTGAAATCTTGCTGTATACGTGTTCGTATGACCAGCACACAGGGCCGGCGACCGTGACACCGGGACCTTGAGCTTAGTCAGCAACGATAACATATCAGCTTATTGTTCAAAGATTGTGAAGCTATCTTATTTCCGGGTGAGGTAACTACGTCCATAAAATATCAACAATATCATACTATGGCCTCATTGACAAGAAATCGAACGCAAGCGATTGCCAAACAACGCGCCGGAACCTGATAACAAGTAATGGCGAAGGGGGTGCCAACCATCAACGTACATAATACCGCGCTTGTTCCCCTTCCCCCGTAGGAAACATGGCGCAGGAGGCTGTGGAGACAAAGCATGCATCTCGATGAGCCAAAAGGCGGCCAATGATATGTCAAAAAATCGTTCAAGAACGTGAAAGCAATCCAAGAAACGTAAAAGCGCCGTCCAAGTTACGAAAACAGCCGCCAAAAATCCACCTAACGGCCGATAAATTCCCGCTGAAGGACCAACATCGGTCAAGGAGCTTCACAAAGGAAGTCAAAGGTTGGACTCAAAGGAGGGTCCCATGTACGCCCAGCAACATTGGGACTCCCACAAACGGGATAATGACCCACAATTTCACTTTCCTCCAGTCTGGGTGTGCCCTGAAGGGCGGACACAAGGGGGGGACACACTCTACACCAGGGGAAGCCGCGTCACCGACGTCTGTAGTTGAGAGGAAGGACACATCTGGGAAGCTAATTTAAAAAAAATATTGGAATGAACGCTTCCGTCGTACGTAATACATAGGTACATATCTAAAGGGATGTATTTATCCTTGATACATTCAATGTTATTCGAACCTTAAGGGCTAAATCAAACTACAAGTTATGGTTACTCAAAAATGTAGGGATACGTGACAAAACTGAAAGCGGCTAAATTTGGTCGTTATTGGGAAAACATTTATTTTTCTGCAGGATGCCCATTAGCAGTCGTCAATAAATTGAAAATACAGATCACAACAGAGTATCAACTAATAAAAAGTACAAGGGCATTGTATTTTCGTCATTGAATTGCCTTTGGTCATCGCAGCAGTGGAACAGTCTTGAAACAACTCGTGTATACCGCATTATGAACGAAAGAAGAACATACCGCATTAAGAACAAAGGAAAAGAACATACTGCATTAAGAACAAAGGAAGAACAAACGTTGTGTGGGACTCGCCAACTCTTCGGCAGACCCACGACTGTCAACACGTCGTGGGGATTTTCCACTAGGAAGTCCCCCTTATGTGAGGAAGTCTCCCACACATATGGAAAACTCCCCGATTGACAAGACGGCTCATCCCCGTGTGGGTACCTCATAGAAAGCGTTACAATAACAGGTCGTGCGGCTCTCGGCGGAAGCTGCTACAACACGGACAAGATGCTCGTCACAAGCAAATTTAAATACAACTAGCCCAGAGCGGCGTAGCAGGAGAGCGAAACTAACTAGTGAAGTATTTTAATACCTTATTTTATTGGTTGGCACAATGTTATACATGCAAGGGCGCATGACAGGATGCGTCACGCACGGTGCGGAGCGGCGGTTCACGCCGGTAGGATTGACGCTTCTGTTGTCAAGCCCAAAGAACAAATTGGATTACCGTGAAACATACAAGAACCCTTACTACAGAAACTCCCACTCATACAAATTATTGTATTTGCTTAAAAAAGTTGTTACGAACTAATGCAATAGTAGTATTTATTAAAGGTATCGCAGTAAGAGGATTTGACAGACATTCGAATTGTAAAAAATATTTTTGTTATCAAGCGTAACTACATGAAATAAAATATCATAGTCTCACTGTAATAGGAATCTGCAATATATTTGATGACGATACGGAAAAATTCGGCCAGCCATGACCCAGCGGTGGGTAGAGGTAGACACCGCTATCCACGACCACTTTTTACGCCGCTTCGAAAACGAACAATCGGTCTCGGCCGCGTCCAAGCCAGTTTGAATATCACACTCAACACCGTGGCTCTTCTAGGCCCCCGCAACCGTCCCCGTCTTCACTATTGCGCTCCTGCGAGCACGGATAGCAGCGATGCCTTGGAAGGATGCGTTGCGCAGAGTGCGAAGACGTAGTGGCGAAACGCTACCTTCGATGCTTAGTCCGGGCAGCAGCTTAGCCTCAACACAACAGCAACGGGGTGCTCTATGTTAGTTCGGCAGCAATTTAATCGTTGCAAACCAATGAAGGGACGATCGTTTTTAGTTATAACGGTTGACGAAGTCGTTGCCCTGGCAACGTACGTAATATTATCTACTCGTATTGATAGCACCAGTCATGTTAATTCAATTCTGCTAGCTACGGATAAATTGCAGATATTGAGTAAAAGAGATACAGTGTTAGAAGTACAAATAACTGTTAAATGATAAATAACAGAAACCATTAAACTATCTTAAACCGGGTTTCTTATACCCATACTAATACTCGTGTTAGAATCAAACTAGGAACACCAAAACAGGGATAGTAAAAGTGAAAATCTATGAAGTATAGTTAACTATTAACCCACATTATAGCGTAACATCCTTCCCCTGCGGCATATTTAATACGAGGTGGTATCTAAACTCGCAGCATTTATAACCAAATTCAATGATGTCTGACGGCAGAAGTTTAGATTCTTATATATCACAATATATGTCCCTGAAGGAGGTGAATTCCTGGGTCGATTGTATCGGTAAACAGACCCTTCATACAGACTAGCTGAAATTGTACGGATTCATGATGTTGGTGCATAACACAGTTATATTTCAGGTTTGAGAACCCTTATAGTTCAGGGATGAATTTGTAACAAGGCATGCAAGTATCCGACTGAAGACCGACGTGTGCTTGTTTTAAATATCATTAGCTGAAGGTAGACCCAATAATTGATGACTAATACAAAACAGGTGAAATATCAAAGCTATCATTGAATCGTATGACGATAAATTACTACAGATTCAGTTTAGTACAGATTTTCTGTAGGTATGTCTTCAACAAGACAGTCCTGTACTGGAAACAGAACCGGTGATGTGGACTTCGCTAACTTTGAAGCATCGTGAACGAAAGGTTAATTTTAAAGTGATTCCATTGTTTAGTATACACAACGCAACATCACGGCTAGTCGTGGACGAATTTCAAGTATTACATAACATTTCGTTTGAATTTGACTCGCAGAAACACGTACAACCGTTACTCGTAGTTCAACAAGCAAACATAAGTAAACACCACCTAACACGTCGCAGTATTTTCTTTCGATCAGCTCCCTGCCCTCTTCACCCCCTAGCGTTGACGAGTGGCTAGAAGGAATACAATCCTCATACAGATGTTCTTAGATATGAATTATTAAAATAGAAAGATGAAAAATTACTTCTCAATAAGAAGAATTAATTTTGTCTCAATAAAATGTGTCACTTGAAAGAACGCAATGAAATTAGCATTGCTATAAACAGCAAAATATATATCGTCCGCAACCGAGGACATTAAATAAACTTGAATCAGAAAATGCAAAGTGGTTCCCTCATGATTGTGATTTGATTAGATTAGGGCTTCATTTCCACCAGAGCCTCAACGTGAGTTATAATAGGCTCCCCCGTAGGGCGCGCTCTTGATTGTGAGATAAGAAAGCTAAACAACTATTTGCCCGTAAAATGAATCTCAACATGCGAATGCGAATACAGAAAAGAAAACGGCAGGTATTCTTCAAGCAAAATGTCTACGCGCAGCTTACGAAGAAAATATATTTTCCGATCACACATTCCAATTTTTCCAACTCGTTAGGAAAAGTTATAGACGTTAGTGAAGCTTCACTTTCGCAGAAAGTGCGCGACTCCCCGCAATCAGGTATGTTTCAAAAAACTATTAAAGTTATATCAACTCTTCGTGAGACTTTATATAATCAAATAACAACGCCAGTAAACTAAACTGTAACTTAAATATTAATACTTTCAAATTGATTTCCAACCAGGATTTTTTAAATGTATATTTGTGACGCAATAATGTTACATAAATTGAAGTCAAAATTCCTGCCACTGTTCAACGACCCAGCAATAAACGCAGGGTGTATCCAGTTGGGCAAGACTCATGTATCTCACTGGCGGAGTGTTATAGGCTCATGCATCTCACGGGCGGAGTGTTATAGGCTCATGCATCTCACGGGCGGAGTGTTGTATAGGCTCATGCATCTCACGGGCGGAGTGTTATAGGCTCATGCATCTCACATGCGGAGTGTTATAGGCTCATGCATCTCACTGGCGGAGTGTTATAGGCTCATGCATCTCACGGGCGGAGTGTTATAGGCTCATGCATCTCACGGGCGGAGTGTTATAGGCTCATGCATTTCACGGGCGGAGTGTTATAGGCTCATGCATCTCACGGGCGGAGTGTTATAGGCTCATGCATCTCACTGGCGAAGTTTTGTAGGGTCATGCATCTCACTGGCGAAGTTTTGTAGGGTCATGCATCTCACTGGCGGAGATTTGTAGGCTCATGCATCTCAGTGGCGGAATGTTATAGGCTCATGAATCTCACTGGCGGATTTGATTTGATTTAAGCCTCATTTCCACCAGAGCCTCAACGGTAGTCATAACAGGCTCCCCCGTAGGGCTCGACGATCGTGGGTTCTAGTAGACTCGAACACCTTTGTGTGCAAAAAAAAAATGTTGTCAAGGTGTGAACGTTTTAAAAAATTTAGTCGTTTCAGACGCTCGCTGGTGCACACAAGAAAAAAATTTAGACGAAACGGATCTCCGCTTGTAATCATTTAGAACTTCATGAGTAATATGTATGCAAGCTTGTGCGCACAGGTCGCATCGTCAAGACTGGTACAAGGTTCACAGCTACACGGACAAAGTAAACTCCGACAGCAACGCAACACAATGTTTACAGTTACGCGGTCTAGTTTGGCTAGAGTACAATTCATTAATTTAGGTAAGATAAAAACTCAGACGAAACGAGTCCCCGCCTCCAACCCCTCAAAAACTCACGAGTAATGTGTACGTGCGCCAGTGCACACAGATAGTATCGTCGAAATTGGTACAAGGTCTACGGCTTCGAGGATTTGATCAACTCCATCAGCAACGCATTACAAGGTTTATAGCTACGCGGCCCACGTCAACCACAGGAATTAGAAAGGGTCCGTGCACGCGCGAGCGAGCAAAGACTGAAAAAACACTTATTCACATAATCACCAACAGGGACTCTCGCACCAATACATTAGCATTGTTTTAGATGACAAAATTGCGGCTCGCGAAGAAGAAAGGAAAGACAGGTTCATCATGGGCTGAAAAACGGTCTGATTATTGAAATTACACTTATTGTTTAGGAAGGGGGGGATTGCAGAGGTTCCTCGGGTTCCAAAAGAGCCCGATGGGTCCCGGAGGGTAACCCAAGTCCCCCGAGCTCTACGGAACCCTCGAGTCCCCTCGTCTCCGCTCATCTGGTCTCGTCTCGACTCATTTCGGCCAGTCTCGACTCGTCGCGACCAGCTCGACTTGTCTCGACATGTTTCACCTGTTCTCGACGAACCTCGACCAGCCTTGACGCGGCTCTCCCCCTATGCGCTGGTAATCCTGTGGACTGTAATAACTAATTTGTCTACTCAAGCATTTTAAGGTGGGAACGGTGTGTGGAAGAGTGAGCAGAGCTCCCCTTGGTCCCAAAAGAGCCCGATGAGCCCTGGAGAGTAACCCGGTCTCCCCAGGTCCCTTGAGTTCCATCGTCTCAGCTCGTCTGGCCTTGTCTCGATTCATTTCGGCCAGTCTCAACTCGTCGCACCCAACCCGACTTGCCTCAACATGTTTCAACTTATTTCGAAGCACCTAGACCAGCCTCGACGCGGCTCTCCCCCTCTGCGTCAGCAATGCTGTGGACTGTAATAACTAATTTCTCTACACAAGCACTCCACATATATACATTCCTCTGTGTATGGGTTTTACAGCGTGGGGAGGGCGGAGCAGAGGTTCCAGGATCTAGAGGGGCCTCAAGAGGGTCCCACAATATCTCGTGAAGGTCCCAAAGGGTCTCAAGGGTGTCTCAAAGGGCCCCAGAAGGGTCCAAGTGGGTCCCCCTAAATCCTCCTGGTCTTCCAAGTCCCCCAGGTTCCCGAAACCACGGGTCCCCCGAGTCCTGGGAATACCACGAGTACCCCTCATTCTCCGGTTCACCTAGTCTCAACCAACCTCGATAAATAATAAACAATGCAAAATTCATCACCATGATAAAGGGCAGAGATAAATAATAGAGCCTTAGAAAGAAGAAATACTAAAATAAAGTGTTAATGATCAATAAAATGAATAATCCTCCATCCACCCCAACTCACTCGCGGAGTGTTGTAGGCTCATGTATCTCCCTGGCGGAGTGTTGTAGGCTCACGTATCTCACTGGCGGAGTGTTGTAGGCTCATGTATCTCCCTGGCGGAGTGTTGTAGGCTCATGTATCTCACTGGCGGAGTGTTGTAGGCTCATGTATCTCACTGGCGGAGCGTTGTAGGCTCATGTATCTCACTGGCGGAGTGTTGTAGGCTCATGTATCTCACTGGCGGAGTGTTATAGCCTCAGGCATCTCACTGGCGGAGTGTTATGGCCTCAGGCATCTCACTGGCGGAGTGTTATAGCCTCAGACATCTCACTGGCGAACTCATGCATCTTACTGACGGAGTGTTGTAGGCTCATGTATCTCACTGGCGGAGTGTTATAGCCTCAGGCATCTCACTGGCGGAGTGTTATAGGCCTCATGCATCTCACTGGCGGAGTGTTATAGGCCTCATGCATCTCACTGGCGGAGTGTTATAGGCCTCATGCATCTCATTGGCGGAGTGTTATAGGCCTCATGCATCTCACTGGCGGAGTGTTATAGGCCTCATGCATCTCACTGGCAGAGGGTTAGTGTTCCGAAATCCATGTTCCCAGGTAGATTCTCTGTTCAAAACCGCGACCTAATGAGAACGTCCACGTGTGCATGGCAGTGCATAACTTCATTTCGTGGATGGGTAAAATAAATCGGCACATCATAAATCTGAATGGAGTGGAACGAGATTTAACATTCAGGTTAAGTTTAAGAAAAAATTCTGTCAGATGTACAGCTGTAAAAATGAAAAAAGAATGCTGGACGGTAAGAGAATCAGACTTGATGATGGTTATCAAATGATTATATCCAAATTATGGTGTGATGTGTCCTGATCTTCTATCGATAGTTCATCGACCATTCGAGAGCACCTATAGGATTTGTCATGCGTTCTCACTAGCTAATTTGCCTTCGCTATGAATGATACCAATAACGACGTCGGTTATAACGAGATGACCCGGCAGCATCAACGGAGGCACGCGAGTAAGAGATATCTCGTTGAGTTAGCGGGGTTGGGCATCATACTGTCTCAACGTTCATCTCTGTAAAGAGGGCCGGAGAGGCCTTGAGATCGGTTCTCCTTCTTGGGCGAACGGCGCCGCATCCAGATTTAGATGGCACGAAAGAGTAGGTAGCTTGGTTCTGCCTAGGTAGATGGACAGGTAGGCGAAGCAATCAAAGTTTTGCAACAAGTCGAGCTAAACGTGACTTACCTGTGATATCGTGTAGGAGTGCGTGACAGTAGGCAACAACACCAGGTTGGCGGCCACTATCCCCAGTAAGAGGAAAGGGGCAGCGGTCCGTAGGACCATCGCTTTAGTCGTTTTGACAGACGCGGCAGAGGTTCTAAAACACACAAGTCAGCACTAAGGCAGAGAGAGAAGCACACATGCAACAGCACCGACAAACAGAGCGACCCGGGACTGTCTTACCCCCGAACACTCTACTCACTGACTGGCAGCGAGTGAGGCGGCCAACTGCCTCGCCTGCTGCTGCCCCCTGCCCACCTACTCCCCAGTTGTCTACCCCTCCTCCATCCCCTGATCTATGCGCCCCTATAAGACGACTGACCCCCTGTGTCCCCCTTCGTCCTGTTCCTCCCAGACAGCTCCCTCCCGCCCCCCGTCTGTCTGCGGCTGCCCACCCACCCACTTGCCCTTCATCTGGAGTGAAGTCTGCCTCTCCACTCTTGTAGACTAAGTCTCCAGTGGCATTTCCCTTTACAAGCACTTCATATTTATTGCCTCACTGTTGGATGATGTAGAACGTGTATTGTGTTGTGTCGTAGCGTCACGAGAATGATAAAATTAACACTTGCGAAGGGCTTTGCTTTGATGGTCACTGGAAGTAGATGGTGTTTAGGCCCTCTTTTCGTGTAGTGAGTGCATGCAAATAGCCCGATATAGGAACACTAAAGTTACATATATGACTCCTACTGTATTCTGTAATGCCAGTAATTATGAAGAAATATGAACTTGAAAATAATAATGTACGGGAACGTGCCCATGCTCACCATTTCCAGGACAATTGTGCAAAAATGATTTAGAATTCGCAGGCCAGTTATGAAAAATTCCTTCTCTTTAATAACGCATGAATATTACTAAAAATTACACGGACTCGTCGAGCATCAACACTGTGGAAGAAAAATACACTTCCAAGTCTTAAATCTTCGAGCCAAATAATACTTACGAATACGGGCCCAATTGTTCCGTGGTTCAAGGGCTTTGTGAATCTAAGTATTCCTCAAGGAAAACTCCCAAGAACTCACTCCATCAGAGGATACTCGGAAAGATTTCATTCATTCCAAGAAAATTAAATTATGCAAATTAATCGGAAGTGGCGGGACGAATGAACCCTTCCATGAGCGTGCGACTGTTGCTAGGGAAGTTGGCAAGTCATCTAACGTGAGGCTGGTGGCACTGCTGCTGCACTGCAGCCGTCGCATTGCTTTGCATGGACACATGCACTGCAATGGTTTATAAAACTGCAGGGTTAGTTTGACTGGAAATGTGCCATGTGAGTTGGTCAGAGCAGCGAGGCAAACCCGCTTTGTTGTAATGAAACAGCTTACGTCAGTCGACGTGGATAGTGGCTGGCGTCTTGACAGACCCACAGACATGGAACAATTACTACACATGTGCCGACCAGCCCAGGGAGCGACTGAGCTGGTCGGTCAGCGACCTGTGACTCCCTCTCAGATTTCACTAAAGGGCAAAGTATTGTGTGAAAATTATCATAAATCTTTATCAAACACCAAAATCAACCGAGTGCTATCAGTACAGAGTTTTGAATTTCCTGTTTATTATACTTCGGTTTATTTCCTATCACAATTCGTGTTAATTTCTATGCCGTGTTTCCGGTGCTTCGAGCTGAGTCAATAACATAGCTAATGTCAATGACTAGCTAATGTCAATGACAAGCTAATGTTTCCAACGCCTTAACCCATGCCGATGCATGCAAGTCTGTTGACGGAGACGTCCGACCAACACGCGGTAATATTCACCTATCGAGGGTATTCTTATTAAGGAAGGGGAGCCGGTAACTCCGCTTCACGGACAATTGGGGTTATGCATGTCTCCGCCCACTTATCGAGAATCGTCTATTCTTTTTGTTCATTCAATTTCTCAGGGTGCGCAGTAAAAAAAAATGTAAGCTTCCACAATATTTTTTTTCCAAGCGCATCTTTTAGCAGCAAAATATAAGATGTGAATAAATAAATAAAAATTTAATTGTGCTATAAGCGGTAGCTAGCAATCGATATCATAAATTAACGTGAAATTGCTTTGACGAATAATGCACTGTGAGAAAGTGAGCTGAACATCCATATTTACATGCACACTGGCGTCCAATGGATTTGGGATACGCAAATCATTAACCCCAAGTAACGTGACTCCCCATTACTGAGCATTTCAGATTACATAAGAAAAACACAAGTAAATTTTTTTTAGCGTTTCCCCGCTGATGCCTTTGTCTTTTGCACCCTTAAAACCACGTATTTCGAACCCATGATATTTATTGGGCAAAACAGCGCCGACCAACCCAGAAAATAGATTCCCGTCAACTTTTAACCATAACGTTAGTTTAGTTGACCCGTTAATTGCTGTGTCACTCAGCGACTAAACATGTAACCCTACATAAGGTTTGATTTGATTTAAGCCTCATTTCCACCGGAACCTCAACGCGAGTCATAACAGGCTCCCCCGTGGGGCTCGACGATAATGGATTCCAGTAGGTTCGCACACCTCTGAGTGCAGGAAAAACAACGTTGTCAAATTCAGATCAATTTGAAAATTTCAGTCGTGTCAGACGAAAAACGCTTAGACGAAACTGATCTCCGCTTTTGATCGCTTAGAGCTTCAAGAGTAATATGTACGCACGCTAGTGCGTACAGGTAGCATCGTCGAGACTGGTACAAAAATTACGGCTACACGAACATAGTCAACTCCGACAGCAACGAAACGCAATGTTTACAGCTACGCGGTCTAGTTCAGTTGTGGTACCACTTATTTATTCAAGTAAGACAACGACTCAGACGAAACGAATCCCCACCTCCGACCACCCCGAATTTCAAGAGTAACATATACGCATGCCAGTGTGCACAGATGGTATCGTCGAAATTGTTACAAGGTTTACGGTTCCACGGATCAGATCAACTCCATCCGAAACGCACCACAAGGTTTATAATTACGCTGTAAAGGTTTCCAACAGAAAATTACATATTGTCCGTGCACGCGCGCGCGAGCACGGACCGAAAAAACACTTATTCCCAAAATCACAAACAGGAACTCTCGCACAAATACATTAGAGCTCCATTTTAGATGACAAAATTGTGGATCGTGAAGAGGAAAGAAAGGGCTGGCTCAGCATGGGCTGAAAAACGGCCGATTATCGACATCAAACTCATTGTGCAGGGGGATAGGGTGGGGGGGGAGCAGAGGTCCTTTGGGTCCCAAAAGAGCTCGACGGGTCCCGAAGGGTTACCCAAATCCCCCGGGTCCCCCGAGCTCCCCGGGCCCCTCGAGTCCCCTCATCTCAGCTCATCTCGGCTTGTCTCGACTCATTTCGGCCAGTCTCGACTTGTCTCGACATGTTTCGACTGATCTCGACGCACCTCGACCAGCCTTGACGCGGCTCTTCCGTTCCGATTTTTCTACTCAAGCATTTCAGGGTGGGAGCGGTGTGTGTGTGGGGTGGTAGGGGAAGGTCCCTCGTGTCCCAAACGAGCCCGATGAGTCCTGGAGAGTAACCCAAGTCCCCTGGGTCCTCCGAGCTACCCGGGTCCCTCGAGTCCCCTCATCTAAGCTCGTCTCGGCTTGTCTCGACTAATTTTGGCCAGTCTCAAATCGTCGCGCCCAACTTGACCTGTCTCGACATATTGCGACTGATCTCGATTTGATTTGATTTGAGCCTCATTTCCACCAGAGCCTCAACGTGAGTCATAATAGGCTCCCCCGTAGGGCTCGATGATTATTGATTCCAGTAGGCTCGCACGCCTAAGTGCGCGAGGAATAAACGAAACAACG
>SDVV010032846.1:0-11373 GCA_016164225.1 Gammarus roeselii
AGAGACACCGCCTGAAGCAGCAATGCAGCTAAACAAGAGACACCGCCTGAAGCAGCAATGCAGGTAAACAAGAGACACCGCCTGAAGCAGCAATGCAGCTAAACAAGAGACACCGCCTGAAGCAGCAATGCAGCTAAACAAGAGACACCGCCTGAAGCAGCAATGCAGCTAAACAAGAGACACCGCCTGAAGCAGCAATGCAGCTAAACAAGAGACACCGCCTGAAGCAGCAAGAAGCTGTGCAAGAAGAAATCTTGCTCATTAGAGTGGATATTACAAGCTTCAAGGAGCAGTAGCATCCGCTACTTCCAGTAGTGCAATCATACCGAACATAACAGGTTTGTTTGCAGTACCAATGAACACAAAGTCATTGCCGGGCGAACCTTAACACACATCACTCAAACTGTTACCTCACAACCTCCCACTGCTGAATCACACACCACCCGACCCCAGAAGCCCGCAAAGCATCTCTTCAAACGTCCGTCGTAGCCTCCTGACGATGGAGTTTACTAAGATAACAGACCTATTAAAGAAGACTCTCTCAAAGAAGGTAGCTGATAAGCAGGAGACGGATATCAGACCGCTTGATCCACACACACACGGTGTAGCCGACGTGTTTGGTGATAATTGCAACGAAAGAGGAAATGGCATGAGAGGCAGGAAATATCAGACGATCAAAAAAAGGAAAAAACGAACAAAATACTTCGTTGGAACTGGCCGAATGATATCTGAAGGCCCCTTTCCCATAAAAAGAAGCCGCTGAATAGATATAAAGGGAGATCAGGAGGCTTGCCAAAATAGCCTTACAGTGTAGGAACTCATTCGTCCCAAGGAGATCTCAGCTCTCAACATCAGTAAAATGTACATTTAAGTTATACAAATAGGCCGAATCCCTCAGAAAAAGGGTGACCGACAGCAACAGGCCCCTCACACTCCTCTCATGCCCTCACACACATAACAACACTTAGCCCTTTAGTTCTTTAATGTCCAGCCAGGACCCCGCAACACACACTAAGGGCCATGTGTGAGGTTTATGATCAGCATCAGTAACTGGGCTGATAGCGCCAATTGGCTTACCTCTACTGCGCCCTAATTACCTGACCCTCACCCACATGCACCTACATGTGTCTCAACGAGACGACCAGGGCCCTCAACCCTCACCGGACCCTCACCCACATGCGCCTACATGCGTCTCAACATGACGACCAGGGTCCTCACCCCTTGCCGGACCCTAACCCACATGAGCCTACATGCGTCTCAACAAGACGACCAGGGCCCTCACCCCTAACCGGACCCTCACCCACATGAGCCTACATGCGTCTCAACAAGACGAGCAGGGCCTTCAATCCTCACCGGACCCTCACCCACATGCGCCTACATGCGTCTCAACAAGACGTCCAGGGCCCTCACCCCTCACCGGACCCTAACCCACATGCGCGTACATGCATCTCAACAAGATGACCAGGGCCCTCACCCCTCACCGGACCCTCACCCACATGCGCCTGCATGCGTCTCAACAAGACGACCAGGGTCCTCACCCCTCACCGGACCCTCACCCACATGCGCCTACATGCGTCTCCACAAGACGACCAGGGCTATCACCCCTTACCGGACCCTCACCCACATGCGCCTACATGCGTCTCCACAAGACGACCAGGGCTATCACTCCTTACCGGACCCTCACCCACATGCGCCTACATGAGTCTCAACAATACGACCAGGGCAGAAAACCGCATCAGGGCCCCGTCGTCAAAACTCGTCTATTCACAATCATGTTTTTCTCACGGCTCTCCGTTGCTCGTTCTCTCGCTACCTCCACGCAGATGTTTCTCCTCCCTAGAGCCTGTTATCTCGTGCCAGATTGGTGTTGCGCTTCTCAAACAATTTCGATTGATTTAGTTTACAACGCTCTCTGTTTCACGCTGTCCATCCACCCAAACCCATGTCTTTCTCTAGGCTTTTTCGAATTCAGCTGTTTCCATCGCTCATTCAGAAATATACCATTTTTTATCTGCACCATGTGTATCCGAACCAGTAGAACACTTGAAGCTACTATATTGTTCAACTTTTTCACCATACCGGTTCTTATTCGAACAACTTCATTAATGATTAAATCCGTCGGAGTCACTTTGGCCACAGCACGCAAACATCTAATCTCGAAAACCATCAACCTTCTCATCTGATCCGATCTCGCCTTCCAAGGCTCCTCCCCAAAGAGTAGAGTTGGGACAACAACCCCTTCCTACAACACTCTCTTTGCACTCAAACACAATGTGATACAGCTCATTACTCGCATTCATGCACCCAACCTTCAACACCCCTATTACTCATATCACTGACCTTCCTCCCATACCTCTCCATTTAGACGGACACTGATTCCGCTCGCATCGTACCTGGCAGCTTGCTACCATCACACACACTGCCAACTTTGATGCTAGCCTACGCTACGTCTCCTCCGAATCTGCCACCAGTGCTGTAACATCTAACTCCGCCCTTATGGTCCTAATAACTCCAAGCCTCGGCCCAGTATACTTCCGCAAACCTGCCTGGCCATTCCATTGATGTAGAGTTTGAACAGCTAGGGAGACATCACGCAATCTTGTCTCAGTCCCACTTTCACTGGGAACCTCGCACTCACCTCGTCATCTGCTCTGAAACATACTCTGCTTCCAATGTAGAAAACCTGGATCGCTCATAACACATTTCTGCCCTCCCAACAAACGCATCAACCTCAAAAACGCCTTCTTGTTGGCCCTATTGTTAGTTTTTCCTGATTCGTGAAGGCCCATAATAAATCATTCATTCACTTTCTTAAGGTACTTTTCGTAGACTTGACTGACTTCGAAAATCTCATATGCACACTCTCGACCTTTCCAAGAAACAGCACTGTTCTTCGTCAGTCACACCATTCGTACTGCATCTAATCCTCTATATTAACAATCATCAGTACAACTTACCTACCACACACAACAAATGTGTACTTTTTGAGTTGCTGTATTTATTTGTATCTCCTTTGCCCTCCTACATCAGAACAATGCAAGCACTGCACCTTTCAAGCGGCATCGTACACATCACAAAAACACAAATTTAGTTGCCTAACCAACCATGAGACTACCGTTACGTTATACCTTTTTAGGCGCCCGGTCGCAACGCTGTCCCAACTATGGGCGTTCCCTGCTCTCATGACCTCTACCACCTCCAGCAAAATATTGTCTCAAATCCTCGGGATTAGTAGCAACAAGTCATCCGCAACATTTTTTCTCCCAAAACCGGCATCTGTTCACCACCACCCACAGCAATGAGGTCAGTGTGACAAACTCAATATTCAACAATTCCTCAATCAATTAACGGCAATCAGTGACAGCAAATAATAATATTTTATCTTCAATGCCTTATCAATCAACTAACTACCTTGCCACCAGAGGTGCGGCGGTAACATGCAGCGGCTGACAGAGATGAATTCGACGTCCTCAATGAGTGAAAGTGTGGTCCAGCTCTCATGACTCGCAGGGAAGCGTTCGCAGTAATATCACCACGAGGAAGGCAGGAGACACGAGGGTGGGATATGCATGTGACTGACTAACAAGAGGTCAGCGTAGCAGCCTGTGTGCAAGGGTGATATGCTGGACCACCCCAAAGGGGCCGCCTATACAATGAAAGAAAAATAAATTAATATTGCCCGCAAATGATCATTGTGCAACTGCAAAAAACATTGGTATGATCTACATGCAGCTAGTTTGCCTGCAAAAAAATGGTTAATGGGCGTTTTGGAAAGATCTGAAAAATCTGCGAACCGAAAAATAACCCTGTCTCTCCATGTGTGAATGATATGGTAGGGAGAGATGCAAGGAACAGCGTCCATGACGACGCTGACTGTTCTTTGTAGATAAAGCACTCGATCGGGAAAATGATGATAAAGACCTGAGTGTGTTAAGGTCTTCTGTAAAGAAATTCGAACATTTGTACATCTGAAGAAACGATGGTATAAAAGCGGAAGTATTCAAGTATGGTCCTCTTCAATTAATTCTGGTCATGCTTATTTTCTTCAGAGGCTTCCTTAGTTTTATTTATCTTCCTAAATTACTAATTGACGCTGTCATAAAACCTACAATAAAATCAAAGTCAATATGTGTAACCGATAAAAGTAACTGAAGACCGATATCAATTGCACTACTACATCAAGATTACTAGGAACTGTTCGTTAAAACAGACTTAGCAACTTAACTGGTTATCTTCACTTTGAAGCATAAGTGTCTATATAACTATGGACACTTCAAAAGTCAAGCTATAGTCTTTTTAGCATCAGCAGGGATGAGTAAGAAGAGGGGCAAGCTGAATATCAAACCCGTTTTGAACATCCAATGGGATAAGGCAGAGAGAGATTTTCTTGCCTCGCTAATCAAATATGCGCGTAGACCATCTAGTCAACCGGCTGGCTATCTATTAGCCGTGTAGGGTATCACATGGTGACTGTTGTGTCAATGCGATAAGCTATGCCGACGACATGGTCCTGCTGGCCCAACATGACGATGCTCTTCAGAGGATGCCATTTACATGCGAGACTGAGGCTGTGAAACTAGACATCGAGTACAATACTAGTGTTGTGGTGAGTGATGCACACAACCACAGACTCCAGTTCAGAGCAGACAGTGTGGTTAGAGAGACCGAGCTGCGGTGGTCAGTGTCGCTACTTAGACAGACATCTGAAAACAAATAAATTCGAAATCAAATTCTGGTACTGAAAACATTATTTACAAAAAACAATACAGGTAAAAAACAGCTGTTCAAGCCTATATTTCAGCAATAAAAGTACTTCTCGGGATGATATCTCGAAATAACCTCGAGGATGAAATGCAATTGGGTATCCGTTAACGAGAAAAAAACTTCTGATCAGCGGCTGCATAACTGCAGTTATTCCAACCTTACAGTCATCCTATTTACTAGAATGGTGGGGTTCTAGTCATCCTATTTACTAGCATTGTGGGGTAAATTTACTAGTGTCGTTGTGAGCAAACTACAACTAGCATACAATGACATACTCAGACGACTGGTTGGTGTCCCTAGCAGAAAGAGAACCAACCTAGTATTCGTAGCACATGATGTTGACTGCCTAGAAGTAAGAGCTAGAAAAGTGCTTACAGCCTCCAGCTACGATTTTAAAACTCCAATAATCCCTTCCTGAAGGCCGTGGGTCATAGTAAGGGTACGAACTATTCCCAATAAAATGCTGCTCTAGGGAAGATCCCGATGCCACTAGAAATAAAGTTTAAATCTTAACTGCTTTTTCCATGCTGAGCTCCCATGGTATGAGTGTAGCTGTCATGTTATCATGCGACTCGGTGTATGTTGGCTGCTATGAGTCGTTGATCATACTATGCTTCACATCTCCAGCATGATGTTTCTTCGTGTATATACTCACCTGGGAAGGAAACATGGCAGATATCTATATACACGTACAGGCACGCTTGCCTATAACTTGTATACTCTTTACATCTCCAGCATGATGTTTCTTCGTGTATATACTCACCTGGGAAGGAAAGATGGCAGATATCTATATACACGTACAGGCACGCTTGCCAATAACTTGTATACTGCTGTTGTGTATGTTATGCCTGCTGTCCACACATGCATTCTTTGAAAGCAAACTCTGACCATCTTGGAACGAATCTTCCTTAACCTCGTTTCCGTATTATTATTGTTAGGACTACTATTATTATTATAATAATTATTCCTACTATAATTATTTTAACATAGCGCTCTTTGGAGTTATTATATTTCAATATTTATCACTGATAGAATTTTTCTTCATTGTAAATAATATTTTATTTCTGTGAACTCTCAAAGGAAAGCCGCGGCTGAGACGAAGTTCATAACAAATCAATTTATTATCATCGATCAGATAATTGTTCTTTGATACAGAGAACGGTGAGTTATTTCGTTCAAGCAACATTTTCATTATGTTCAAAATCAAAGAGGAACGTTGATTCAATCAAATCACATATTCTTAGGTTCACAGAACTCGTTCTTTTTTCCGCACGTTGAAAACTCACCAAACATTTCTCTTCCCTGCCACCATGTGATGCTACTGACTTATGCACGATCATGTTGGTAATGACATCGGAAAATGGTCGCAATAAAATTCACCACTAGTTAACTGAAGATTACACAGGCTTATGATACAAAAAAGATACAATAAATGTTCAATAAGCGCTATGCCGTGTCGTGCATAAGTCCATTTATGGATCCCAGCGCGAGGATTTTCTTTTAATTTCAATGTTTCGTTTAAAGCGCTTGGTTGGCCGTGCATCGGTGGAGCATCGGTTAGCCGTGCATCGGTGGAGCCGTGCATCGGTGCAGCCGTGCATCGGTGGAGCCGTGCATCGGTGCAGCCGTGCATCGGTGCAGCCGTGCATCGGTGGAGCCGTGCATCGGTGGAGCAGCGAGGTCCATTCCAATTTGGCTGATGTTCCTTTAATGTCGGCTCTGTGCTGCGGCGCACATTAACAGTTGCTGTGACGTTCATGTTTGATGGAGTGATACGATGACGAGCCTTTGAAGGTCAACGCGCTTGTATAATGACTTCTGAAATGCAGTTTTCAATCAGTCAACGGCTGAATAAATCGTGTCAAAGGAATTGATGTCAACAAAACCATTAATAAATTGCTTCTATTTCACTGCGTGACTAACTTAAAGCGCCTGCTCGAACCAGCTCTGATAGTAATAGTGTTATTTCTTTTTCAGACTGACTGCACCACTGATAAGGGACATCAAGAGGATGGGATCATCAGCCTGACTACGCTGCATAATTATTCATGCTAATGACAGAAAAAAACATCGTCATTAAACACTAAAACTCATCTGTTTTGTAGAGTCGGCTCGATATCCGTGTATTATTAAGTGGCGGACAAATAATTAGATTGTTGGAAGTGTGTCATGTCTGGCAAATAATTATTATAAAGTAAACTTCTGAAACTAAAGTTATTGGTAGCACTTCAGCTAAATGAAAATTTGTGTTTATTTATCAAATTGTTGGTTAAACTTCTTTGCTCAGAAAGCCTCTGAAAACTGAAGGAAAACATTAGCTAACATTTTTCAACATTTTCCTTAGTTGATTATTCATTACTTACAATAACAATGAAGAGCCATTATTTTAGCTCACAAAATTGCAACACAAAGTGACTAACAATAATCTTGTTCATGAATTCCTCTAAAATCGCTCCATCTCGACTGCCACTGCGAGGCGCGTCGCCAGCCCGTCGTAACAATCAGCGCCTCAAATATTATACACAGTCACGTATGATTCAGTTTTTCCTCCACAAACTTAAATCAATCTGCTTGTAAATATTAAAGGTCTGAGTTCACAAAGCCAAGTGGTGTTCATTGGTGTGTTGGTTTTCCTGTTTGCGGTTCATGTTACTCATATGTTAGTGAGCGGTGCTCACGAACCCTCTCTGTTCGCATAGAGGTATGGTTCCCGTTCAGCGTTGTGAAGGGATTTCCATGAATCAGTTCCTAGTTATGATGATCAATGAAACTTTCAAATAAATCAGGGACGAATTACATTGACATCAATCAAAAGCTAAAAATGAGGGATTTGGATTGAACAAACTACGGATTTTGCAAAGTGGAATCTCCTCCATTTCTACACGGGATGGGATTACATGCACAGCGCCTAACCGTGTGGTCGGCTTATGCTTGCCTGCGCAATTGGGCTCATCTCTTGGAAGACGCAACGGGCCTAACTGGAACGAGACACGGAGAAAGACACCGACACATGCTTCAAACATGTTTTTGACCTACTCTTGGTCAGCTGAGCGGTTGTCCCGAGCTAAGGTTCCAACAGGATGGATCAACTTGGATCTTGGATCAATAAAACCATGAAGGCGCGGCATGAAATGTTTGTCAATAACATCACGTTCTGTCGGCTGAGATCGCGTGGCCACCACGATCAACGGACCTAACTACTTCAGACTATTTTCTCTTGGGATATCTAGACGTGAAAGTCTTCACCAATACGATGGAGACATTGGAAGATTTGAAGGAGAACATAGGACCCGTCATTGCTGCTTTAATCCTGCGATGCTGCGTTCGGTGATCCTTTAAGAGCTCACTCTAGTATTGCTCTTCAAGGGCAATGCCTAAGATACATTGCTGCGTTCGGTGATCCTTTAAGAGCTCACTCTAGTATTGCTCTTCAAGGGCAATGCCTAAGATACATTGCTGCGTTCGGTGATCCTTTAAGAGCTCACTCTAGTATTGCTCTTCAAGGGCAATGCCTAAGATACATTGCTGCGTTCGGTGATCCTTTAAGAGCTCACTCTAGTATTGCTCTTCAAGGGCAATGCCTAAGATACATTGCTGCGTTCGGTGATCCTTTAAGAGCTCACTCTAGTATTGCTCTTCAAGGGCAATGCCTAAGATACATTGCTGCGTTCGGTGATCCTTTAAGAGCTCACTCTAGTATTGCTCTTCAAGGGCAATGCCTAAGATACATTGCTGCGTTCGGTGATCCTTTAAGAGCTCACTCTAGTATTGCTCTTCAAGGGCAATGCCTAAGATACATTGCTGCGTTCGGTGATCCTTTAAGAGCTCACTCTAGTATTGCTCTTCAAGGGCAATGCCTAAGATACATTGCTGCGTTCGGTGATCCTTTAAGAGCTCACTCTAGTATTGCTCTTCAAGGGCAATGCCTAAAATACATCATTTCCCAGTTTCTTCATCTCAAACTCAGGCTTTTCAGCTTTTGGTTGGTGACAAAGCAAGTGTGTAGGATTTATTTAAAGCATTTTATTGACCTTTAAAACATGGAACTTATTAATGAAAAACACACACCTGAATAATATGATTTTATTTCATATATATTAGTGATTGTTCATCTCAAATTCTAGGTCTAATAAATTTTCTCAACTCTTCGTTTTGCTTGGGATATCTCTATCTCTAAAACAGTGTACACCAGCGACAAGGGTTCATTAGAAAAAGTGAAGTAAAATATAGATTTATCATACAAGGAATATCCAACTGAATGAGGCAGTCTTTTATTCAGGGCAACGATCAATAAGCAACGAAGATAATTAGAACGTGCACAAATATTATATTATTTATAAAAGTTGTAGAGATTCCAATACTCATTAAAATAATTGATGTGCAGCCGAAATTGCTTGTAATACATTGACGTGTACATTGACGTGCTAGCCTTCACTAACTCAGTACATGTGTTCATGCTGCTGTTCGCTACTGAAGAACATCTACTAATATCATTGGTATAAGGAGGTAAGGTGAATCAATAACTCATAATGAGGGCGTCTCGAAAAAATCACCATCACAACCAGCAAAATAATAACAGCAACAACCATAATAACCTATCCCATCACCATTCCATTAATAACAATAACAATCATCACAATCATCACAGTAACAATCACAACAGCAACAACAGCAGCTCTAACAATTACCACCAATGCAGTCACCACTACACCAATAATAGCAGCATCAATAGTACCTCAAATCACGGCAACTCAACCTCTTCTTCCAAACGCAACAACAGCACAGGCAATGACAAGAAGCAAGGCAAGAGTAACAGCAGCACTAAGAGGGCAGGCAACAGTGGCCTTCAGAACAACTCTCTTCTGGACAAGTTTTTGCCGGAAAGAATTGTTCTTTGGCTGCCAACTGCACTCGCTCTACTCGTCTACCTAAACACCATCTGCGCCGGATTTGTCTACGATGACCAGTGAGTAGAACAGTAGAACAGTAGAACAGTGCTGCTACTGCAATAGATCTGCAGTTATTATTAATATCATTTTACTCTTATCCTGTATATTCACGAATGTTCAATAACGTATGCCCAATAACATATACTCAATAACGTTTGCTCAATACCGTTTACTCAATAACGAATGCTCAATAATGAAGGCTCAATAACGCATGCTCAATAACAAATGCTCAACAACAAATTAATGCTCATCACCGAATGCTCAATAACAAAGGCTCACGGAAGAATGCTCAATAAAGAACGCACATTCTTTAAAGAAGAAATTATTGTTCATCATCAACTATAATTTCAACTTCATTTATAGCTATTTGTATCGTATTTCAACAGTTGAATGAAATCTGCAATTGAAATTGATGTTAAATTTAGATGTTGCTTTGGAGAAATATTTTTGCCGATATTCAGAGCTGATTAAATGTTCCACATAATGTAACCAACGATGAATATTTCCTTATTCCCGTTCTGATCCCAACATCGTTTTTAAGAGTTTGCATATGCGTGTGTATGTTTGTATGACTGTGTGTGATCAGCCGCACGGAAGGATGAGCAGCTCTATGTTAGTGCTACCACAAGTAGCGTGAGGTGTTGATGATACTTGCCTTTTTAAGGAGATTAGGCGATATTTTTTTTAGTGAATTGGTAACTCGATTGGCTTGCATCGGCGTTGCAATTTCTGGTCGTTTTATTCGTCATTGCGGTAAAGTGCCTACCTCTTGTTGGCCGGTCCTGCATGCCAGTCTTGTACGGACGGGAGATGGCTCGCTCTACATGATATTTTTCCCTACCTGAGAACCATTTACCCAATTTATAGCATCTGTTGGAACCGTTCACTGCAATAATGTTTGCTGGAGGGTCAACATATTCTTCCTTGTCACAAAATGTTGGCCGCATGTCCGTCTCATAAGGACATTTTCGGAGGTCATTCAATTTTGTTTACATATGATGTACGCTAGTGTTCGTTCAATGTGTTCATATGATGTACGCTAGTGTTCGTTCAATGTGTTCTTGGGATAGCCTCTAATTTTCTATTTATAAAACCTTTCTTTCGATTATCCTCCCCAACATTTTCCATTCATCCTCCCCTCAGTTTCGACCCTATTTTCAACCGCATTTTATTGCCAGTCCCCATTCCTTTTCCACTCTTTTTGACCTCCCTTCCCTCCTCCAGAGAACTTCGGGCGATTCCAATCTCATCCGCACTTTAATTGATTTCGCGAATTTTCCGCTTGGACTTTCTTTCCAATTGAGCGGCGCAGCACCGCGAGGCTTCGTGCAGTTTGGGGCCGCTCGCCTCACCACTGAGCCACTGCCCATGAACACTGTAGAGTAATTTCATCATTTTGTGGACTGAACGCGAATTTTATCTTCCCAACGAATGACCGGTTTAATTTGTTGTTCGAAAGAAGCAAATGTGGCGAGAGTTATGATAAGACTCCAGGATTAAGCACGATTGGGTGGCGACAGAAGCAAATGTGGCGAGAGTTACGATGAGACTCCAGGATTAAGCGCGATTGGGTGGCGACAGAAGCAAATGTGGCGAGAGCTACGATGAGACTCCAGGATTAAGCGCGATTGGGTGGCGACAGAAGCAAATGTGGCGAGAG
>SDVV010032847.1:0-11373 GCA_016164225.1 Gammarus roeselii
CCCCCCCCCCCCCCACCTATCCTATCCCATTAAACTTGGGAAACGAAGTTCACCAACAGAAAAGACCAAGTGTTCATCAACCGCTTGTGCACGGGACACACGTGAATAACTCACAACCACCTGAAGGATGTCGACATAGGACCAAACGTGCCACCTTGTCCCGGTTGCCACCAAGTGGCTATCAGCGTGAAACACTTACTGATGGATTGCAACGCCCTCGCGGCAGCCCGACGAGCGTTCCTAGATCCCCCGTGCAACCTACAAAGCCTACTCACGGACCCAACCTACCGTAAAAAGCTTATCGCTTTCGGAAAACACACCGGACTATACGAAGCTGTCTAAGCCTCTAACACCTGTGCAAATGAGGTGGTCCCTCCACCTCATTCCGCACAGAAACAACAACACATTTTACGAAGATACGCATTAACTCTATACTCTCTCGTATGCGCTAGTACGCGAATATGCCACAATTAAAATATGTACTGACTTCATCTTGACAAAACTAATATTTTCGAACGCGAGGCCGTGGGGACTTACCTAAATCAACGACGGTCGCGCCCTACGGGGGAGCCTATTATGACTCACGTTGAGGCTCTGGTGGAAATGAGGCCCGAATCAAATCAAAACCGTAAAGCCATAGACCTTGTACCTATTTTGACGATACTATATGTGCGCACTGGCACGCGTGCATATTACTCTTGGAGTTCTGAGTGGTTGGAGTCAGGGATTCATTTTATCTGAGTCATTATCTTACCTGAATAACTAAATTGTTCCTCTACTTAACTAGACCGCGTAGCTGTAAACATTGTGTTGAGTTGCTGTCGGAGCTTACTTGTCCGTGTAGCTGTAAACCTTGTACCAGTCCCAACGATGATACCTGTGCATACATATTACTCCTGAAGTTCTAAATGATGAGCAGGCGATGATTCGTTCCGTCACAATCTATCATGAGTAAATGAAGTGTATTGTGGTCGACCTGGACCGCTTGGTAGTCTAGGTCGTTTCGCGTTGCTGTCAGAGCTGACTTTGTCGGTGCAGCCGTAAACCTTGTTCTAGTCGCGACGATGCTACCTGTACGCGCTAGAGTGCGCACATATTACTCTTGAAGTTCTAAATGATTGGAAGCGGAGGTCCGTTTCGTCTAAGCGTTTTTCTTATGCGCACCAGCGTGCGTCTGACACTGCTAAAATTTTCATATTTTTTTAATTTTAAAGCGTTGTCTTTATGTTCTCGCACACTGAGGCGTGCGAGCCTACTGGAATCCATGATCATCAAGCCCTACGGGGTAGCCTGTTATAACTCGCGTTGAGGCTCTGGTGGAACTGAGGATCAAATCAAATCCATGGATTACTGGCACAGAGGGGAAGAGCCGCGTCGAGGCTGGTCGAAGTGCGTCGAAATCAGTCGAAACACGTTGAGGCGAGTCTGGTTCGGTGCGACGAGTCGAGACCGGCTGAATTGATTCGAGATGAGCCTAATGTATTTGTGCGAGAGTCTCTGTTTGTAATTTTGAAAATGCACGTTTTTTTCAGTCCGTGCTCGCCCGCGCGTGCGCAGAACATGTGTAATTTCTGTTGTTGACCTTTACCGCGTAACTATAAACCTTGTGGTGCGTTGCGGTTGGAGTTGATCTGATCCGTGAAGCCGTGGACCTTGTACCAATTTCGACCATACTATCTGTGTGCACTAGCGTGCGTACATATTACTACTGAGGTTCTGAGGGGTTGGAGGAGGGGACTCGTTTTGTCTGAGTCTTTATCTTAGCTGATTAAATGAATTTTACTGTAACTGAACTAAACCGCGTAGCTGTAAAGTGTAAACATTGTGTTGCGTTGCTGTCGGAGCTTACTTTGTCCTTGTAGCCGTAAACCTAGTACCAATTTTGACGATGCTACCTGTACGCACTGACGTGCGCACAAATTACTCTTGAAGATCTAAATGATTGAAAGCGGAGATCCGTTTAGTCAAAACGTTTTTCTTGTGCGCACCAGCGTGCGTCTGACACGAATGAAATGTTCAAAATGATCTAACTTCGACAACGTGGTTTTTCTCGTACCCCGAGGCGTGTGGGCCTACTGGAATCCATGATCGTCGAGCCCTACGGGGGAGCCTGTGATGACTCACGTTGAGGCTCCGGTGGAAATTAGGCTTAAATCTAATCAAATTAAAATCCAAAGTTAACAAGTTTAAATTGTATAGAAGCATGTTTTTCATATCAAAATTGGGGTCGGTCACAGTTCTAAGCCAAACATTGCTCCTGGACCGAACATTGTTTCCTAGAGGTTGAAGTTATCAACTTGAAGCGATCGAACACCATCTCGTTCGAGTGAATTCATAATTCATTTGAGCAGGGATACCCCCTGGGGCATCCAGGTTCACCCACCTTCTCGCGGCGTCCTCGTCTAACACCGAAATTTAATTCCTCCCTTTGTGTGAATAGGTGTTGATAAAAAATTATCCCTTCACCGTACCTCCCTTTCAATTTGTGGATACATTCCCCCTTGGTGTCCAAGTAGTGAGCCCTCCATGGACACCGTGGTAGTTAGTGTATAGCTGTATTAAACAAATACGTACAACATGAAAATTTAATCCAGATACAGATACGAATCCTCAAGAAGGGGGAGCCGACGGCTAGGCGTACCTCACACTCTCATGCACTCGCACAAAAGCCCTCTTGCGCCAAAGGTCCGGCAGTTGGGGTGGATGGAGGTTTATCCATTTTATAGATCATTAACAATAAATTTTAGTATTTAGTATTTCTTATTCCGTTAGCTCTATTATTTTTCTCTGTCCTTTTTTCATAGTGATAAATTTTGCATTTGTTATTATTGTATATTCCTATGTTGATTGAGACAAGGTGACCCAGGGAAGGGGAGGTACTCTTGGGACCCGCTGGACTCTGGGTACTCGGGGGGTCTGGAACCCGGGGGACTTGGAAGACCAAGAGGATTTGGGGGGACCCACTTGGACCCTTTTTGGGCCCTTTGGGACACCCTTGAGACCCTTCGGGACCCTTTTGAGGAACTGTGGTACCCACTTGAGGTCCCTCTAAATCCTGGAACCTTTGCTCCCTCCTCTCAAATCTACTTTAAACCTACTCTGTATCTACGTTAAACCTACTCTGAATCTACGTGAAACCTACTCTGAATCTACGTAAAACCTACTCTGAATCTACGTGAAACCTACTCTGAATCTACGTTAAACCTACTCAGAATCTACGTTAAACCTACTCAGAATCTACGTTAAACCTACTCTGAATCTACGTTAAGTCTACTCTGAATCTACGTTAAATTTACTCTGAAACTACGTTAAATCTATTCTGTATCTACGTTAAACCAATTCAGTATCTAGTACTACCTATTCTGTATCTACGTTGAACCTACTCTGAATCTACGTTGAACCTACGTTGAACCTACTCATAATCTACGCTGCACCTACTCTGCCACTCTTCGATTGCCCTACGGGGGATTCTGCATTTACTTCGCGTTGGGACTTCGGTAGAAAACAAAATCAAACTACTACTACTACTACTACAAAGGTCCGGCAGGAAGACCCCGCAACACACATTCTGGGTCATGACTGCTCCAGTGTGTGACTGGTTTTCACCTGCCCCGTCATGGTGACCGGGCCCCTCCCCCACCCACGACCATCGCGTTTCTCAACGAGATGCCAAGGACTCAAGCACATCAGGGCAGCGTCAAAAAATCTTCCCTTATCAACTCACGCCTAGTCATTGCACGCTCTCTCGTTACCTCCACACTCCTGTCTCTCCTCCTAACGCCTGTCACCTCCGCCTTCATCACCCCATTTTTATCAATCTCCCTTCATTCATCCTCACCATGTGCCCAAACCATCTCAGAACACGTGAATCTACTGTCCTCAAACTTTTTTACCATCCCCGTTCTAATTCGAACAACGTCGTTATTGATCCTGTCACTCCAGCTATTTCCTTAAACATTTCTTCTCGAATCATTCGACCTTTTTTTCTCTTCTGCTCTCACCTCCCAAGTCTCAGCTCCGTAGAGCACGTTTGGCACAATTACAACCTCATACAACCCTCTCTTTGCTTTCATCCCCAACGTCCTACAGCTCATCATACTCTTTAGTGCACCCAGCACTTCACATCCTTCCTTCACTCGCGACTCCACCTCAGTTTCCTCTATTTCAGTCTTCTCCACATGGGAGCTCAGATACTGAAAACACAGAACTTCCTCCACTAACTCTACATTTATGAAGTCACAACTTCTGCTCTCATCGACATTCCTTGAGCGTCTCATTGCTTTCACCCACGTTCACTCGAAGCATCCTCCTCTCACACCCTCAACTAAACTCCGAAACTAGCCTACGCGCTTTTCCTCTGAATCTGCCACCGGTGTATCATCCGCAAACAGAAACTGCCTCAACTGCGAACTCCGCCCATTTGCTTCACTGCTCGAAGCCATGACCCATTACACTCGCGTTCACCTCCCTGACCACTCCATCCATGTAGAGATTGAACAGCCAGGGAGACCTAACGCAGTCTTGTCTTAGACCCACTTCCCTGTGGACCAATCACTCACCTCGTTGACCACTCTGACGCATGCTCCTCTGCCAACATTGAGACTGAACCACTTTCAACAGATTTCCGTCCTCCATATAAACTCAACACCCTCCACAGCGCTTCCTTGTCAACCCTGTCGTAGGCTTTTTCAAAATCCATGAAGGCCCAGAATACATCCTTTCCCTTCGCAATATACTCCTCACAAACTTGTCTCAATGCAAAAAATCTGATCGGACACAAACTACCACTTTTAAAGCCACACTGTTCCTCGACAATTGCGCCATCTGACAGTCTCTTAACCTCTTGATCAGCACTCTCCCGTACAACTTACATAACACACATAACAAACTGATACCTCTTGAGTTGAATCATTCATTTAATTTTCTTTGCCCTTGTAGAGCAGAACAAAGCAAGCACTGCATCACTCAATCGGCACAACGCTCGACACAATCGCACGCCATTCGACATGCGTTACTACCCAATTTTTCAGGCACTCATCGCAGCGTCAGCCAAGTCAGGGGCTTTCCCTGCTTTCATCAACTTTCCCCCGTCCTGCACCTCCGCCTTAGTAATATCCGCAACAAGTCTCTCAGAACCGGCAACCGTGCACCACCAACGTCATTAACAATGTGAGCCTCTCTGACATCTTCGACATTCAACAAGTCCTAATATGGAAATGATCCTTGAGAAGGAGGACCTTTGTTTCCTCATGCAGATGAGGAATACGGGCGGTCCGTGTACAGCCATTTGCGATGCGCAAGGGCGTGTTCTGTATTCTTTGTTGGGAGTTAATGTACGTTGGAGCAAGTTCAGAAGACCAGCCAGTGTTGGCGTAGGACTTGATGGGTCTGATGAATTGTTTGAATTGTTTTAAAATTGATTCCTTGGGATGTGTCCTACCGCGTAAGTACATCGTGGGTTGAAAGAACACTTGGATTATTGAGATCAAACTTTTACACTCAGGGGGGTGAGAGGTCATGCAGCGCGGAGGGTGAAGGGGGGAAGGCAGAGGCTCCAAGGGGGTTCCGGAGAGTCCCTAAAGTTTCTCGAGTCCCGTCGTCTCAGATCGTCTCTGCTTGCCTCGACTCGTCGACTTGCCTCAACTCGTCCCAACATTGTGGACTCGTAGAACCAATTTCCTACTCAATCATTGCATGTACGCATTGTTTCAGAGGGTTGGTTTTGCAGCGTATGGAGGCGGGCAGAGATTCCCAGAGTCCCGAAGGGGCACAAGTGGGTCTCAGAGGGTCCCCCGAGTCCCGCGGGTTCCCTGGGTCACCTCGTCTTAACCCGTATCGACTCATCGCCAGCCCAGTCGACCTGCCTCGACTCGCCTCGTGTCCTCCACGCACAGTATCATGCCATGCACAGTGTCATGCCACATCAGAATAATTTCAGCACTTAGTCATCGAAACGCCTAGCTGTGTTCGGATATTTACTGTGCGCTCAGGAGAGCGCAAATTCTCCCACCGTAGGTTGGGCTAGACTAATTAACACAACGCATAGTCCAACTGAGGGCCCCTGCGGTCGTTTGATTAATTAACAAATATAAAACAGTCGTGTCCTACGGGGAGCCTATGATAACTCGCGTTGAGGCTATGGTGGAAATGAGGCTCAAATCAAAAATATAAAATAATCACCATGAAAAACGGGCACATATAACTAATGGAGCCGCTGAAAGAAGAAATGATAAAGACAAAAAGGTGTTAATGATTCATAAAATGAATAATCATCCATCCTCCCCAAAAGAGCCGCGTCGCGGCTGGTCGAGATGAGCTTATGGCAAGTTGAGTTACGGGGCGACGAGTAGAGATAGTTGAGACAATTCGAAACGCGTGGACTTGCGGACCTCCTGATACCCTTTGAGACCCCCAGAGACTCCTTAGACCGCGAAAGGCCTCTGCCCCCCCTCCTTTCCTTTTCCCGCTGCGATATCATGTCTGGTGAAATAATGCTAGTGGAATTCAGCGAGAATCTGTCTGTAAACCTGTGTGTAAGTCTTCATTTTCTTAGTCTGTGCGCGGACCGCATGTAGGTTCTGGAATTCACCTCATCCGCGTAGCTGTAAGCCTTCTATTTGTTCTAAGTCTATTGTAATTGACCTAATCCCAGTGACTGTCAGCCTTGTATTAAGTTAGTGTTGAAATTAATCCAAACCGTGTAGCTGTAAAACTTGTACCTCATCGGCTATACTACCGGTGTGCTCTAGCGTGCCTATACACTACACTTGAAACTTCTAAATGGTTGGAAGCGGTGTTTCGTTTTGTCGAAGTATTGTTCCTGTACGATATCTTGTCCGGTGAAATAATGCTAGAGTAATTCAGCGATATCTGTGCAAAACCTGAAAATTCTGAATCATTCTGATTTCGATAATGTTCTCGCATACAAATATGTGAGAGCCTACCAAAATCGATGATCTTCGTCTCCCACGGGTGAGCTTGCGATAAATCGCGTCTAGGCTCCGGTAGAATAAACCTCTAATACGATCTTATCCTTGGAATGTCCGTAGGTATTAGAATAAGTGCCGGGTCATTTCTAGTCGATATTTGGCTTTAGAGCTGATGTTGTTTGTGTGGGGTTCGGACTTCATTCCTGTGTCGGATGTGGAGGTAGTTATCCCGACTGTGCTCTTCGGAACTGAGAGGTATGGGGCAAGGGCGGAAGAGAATTTTTTTTTAATTTTTTCTAGATGCAGTGACGCTGATGGATAAGATCAATAATGGCGTTGTTCGAATGAAAACGGTGTTGGGAAATGTACGGGTCATCACTCCTGTGCCAATTAATAACTGATATTTTCAGAGAACACCCCAAATAGCACAAGTTGGTCCCTTATTTGTGCTGGGGCCATAAACCACACGTTTGTTTGCCCTTATCTGGTCATATAACGTTAACATTAAAATCGCTTAAGCCGATCAAGAGGCTATCAACCGTGAGCCTCTTGGCGGGAACCAGGAGTCCGATGGGGGGAAAGAACAAACCCCATTCAAGAGAGGCCGAAGATCAGGATAGTAGTGTAAAGTGATACAAGACGCGGATTAGTGAAGGATTATAGATAGGCGTTAATAGAGTTACTTTTGGTGGGCGGGATAGGGCGCAACTCATTCAACTTGACTCGACCGGGCGTACGGGGGTTCGCGCAGAAACGGGGGGCGGGGGCGAAGGGAACCGGAAGTGGTTTGGTGCCCGAGTCAGCTAACGGATGGGGGGGGGCAAAGCGGAAGGGAGACGACCGAAGTCAGACAGGCGGCTAGCGGATGACTCATTCTGATGAATGGATGGACAGTTTTCGGATTATTCATAAGGTATGTTACTAGGTTATATATATTATTAGGGTTTTCATATGTTAATAAGTTATATAAATAGAACGTTTACGCACTACCTCTGGTGTTCGCATTTCACCGGGGCATTGCATGCAACCTTGACTCATTTGGATGAATGGACGGACGGATGAACGGACGGATGGATGGACAGCGTTCGGAAATGCATTGGCATGGCTTATCTTTTGAACATTTTGATTTGTACTGTATTTGATATATATTGTGTTTAGATATATTTTTTTCTTCTTTAGATGGTTGTAGTGGAGTATAATTGGTCACTAACTGTTGCTCGATGTATATATTTATTCGATTCTGGTATGAATAGTGTTATAACAAGTTTTCTGGAAGGGGGATTGGTACGGTAGAGAAACCCCCCGTAATAGAAAGTTGGATGCGCTCCTGGAAAATTATGTGAGTTTGCTCTTGCCTGTTCCTTGTCTTATAAATTTGTTTCCGTGGCACGTTTGCTACGTTGTGAGTGTATGTATCGTTATATATTTATGCCTGGTTTATTGTTTCTATATATTTTTTCTGTAAATATATATGTTGGTATTCTTATCTATGTATGTATAGACATACAGCCGTTTCCCCCTAGTTAGGGGGGTGACTAAGCTAGGCAGACACAGAGGGGGGAGGCGCCAAATCTCCCCGCCACAAGACCGCCGTGTCCCTGCCGAGGCTCGAATTCGCGACATGCAGCACCAGAGGCTGACACTGCAGTCGGATACGCTAACCACTCGGCCACGGCGGTTTATATGACTCATTCGATGCTTGATTGGTGGATTCGTAGTCGTTGGTGGGTTGGGATATTTCTGTCTGTTATGTTCATTTATCACTATATATTCTTTTATAGGATTAGTGTGGTAGGTATGTCTTATAACTCAATTTGCAGCCTTAGTGTGCGAACGGCCCTCTACAGTGCCAACCTGATATTGAATGTTAGGCAATGTTTTGCATCTTCCAGACTATTTCAGCCATATTTGGTTACATAATTTTGGTATTTTGGTATTTTATATGTATATATAACATTTTGGTATTTTATATGTATATATAACAATCTGTTACAATTTAGCCGTGGTTACTTTAGTTAAAGAGATGTTAATTTAACCCTGTTTTGGACTGAGTTGAGGCTAATTTCATCAGATTTTGCATGTACTATACCGTATTTACGTCGAAGTATTCAACATTATTTACTATAGGTTTCACTTCTGTCGCTCGTATGTCTTGGTTTCTTATTC
Organism: Gammarus roeselii; assembly: GCA_016164225.1. Classification (NCBI taxonomy): domain Eukaryota; kingdom Metazoa; phylum Arthropoda; class Malacostraca; order Amphipoda; family Gammaridae; genus Gammarus; species Gammarus roeselii. The sequence continues at coordinate 9,096 of SDVV010032847.1, forward strand.
ACATTTCTTGTTTGTTTGGTTACATGCTAGTTCATTCTCCTTCATCACGGTTTTAATGTATGTTATGGATATTCTAGGGAATTAATCTCCTAGCTTTGTTATAATTTGTGAGTTTTAGTATAGGCCTTTCAGTTTTGTATGTTTTCTGTTGAATTCCCATCTTCAATGCAATCTGTTGGTTATTTGTACAATATCGGAATATATTATGTTTGTATCTACAATATAGAACATTATTTCAGGTCTAATTTAGTTACATATTGTTCATTTTTAGTGATTTATATATCTTCTTTCATCCTGATACAATATTTGACGGGGTTATTATAAATATAGAACGGACGATTTGTTACAAACTTGGTCTTGCTGTTAGGGTATTGTATATTTATTGTACGACCATTCTTCAATATTTAGGAGGAGCTAGAGAGTCCCCTAGGCAAAAACCTAGTTATGTTTATGCCTGTTTGTATAAGTAAACCGTTTTACTAGGATGGATTCCCATTGTAGTTTGATTTTATTGTCGGTTACAGCAGAGTAGAGAATCTTATTCAGCTATTTATACATATATTGTTGATGTTGTGTTTTTTTTCCACGAAAATCATAGGAATGTATGTTTAAGAGGTGTATGCCTGTGCTGCATCTTGGTGGAATTTTTATCATTGATCCCCAGCAAATATGTTGTTTAACGTTTAGATGATAATTTACTGGATGGAGGGGTCCTAGTGTAGAGGTGATTTACACTCTTTGGTTGTCATTTTGGAGTTCATCTATGTTCAACGTGAATTATGTATGGCCTTGTAGACGTCGATCTTAAGTTCCATGGGTTTGTTAGTGAGGATATGTGATTAGCTACTCATCGTTGTAGTGGTTTACTTAAGTCATCAGTAAACAGAAGCCTAGCTTTTTATGGCCACACACTCTCTGAGACTCATTCTTGACCACTGTACATGTGTCTAGATTTTGGTTATGTCCAGGATGTGTCTGTGTTCGAGGCTGTTCAGAGACGATGGGTTAACAGATGCGAAGTACGTCTGTGGTATCGTACCATGACTGGATGTTACCTCTAAATTCGTTATATATCAGTGGTAGATTGCTGAGAAGTGACCTAGTAAAGCATTTTAGAGTTCATTTTTTTATGACACAGTGGGCTTGGATTTTGTACTGCTAGAGGCAAAGCATCAGTTAGGTCTAGGAATTTATTATAGATTTGAATGGTATCGTAATAAAAAATAACATTATTCTCATGAACTCGGTGTTAAATGTCAGATATTTTTTAGTATGGCTGTTATATTTGTATATATTCTTATTCATGAACCAGATCACGTAGGATATTGGACTAGGATTTGGCATCTGAGTGTGGTAGGATTCACCGTATATAATAGTTAATCATTGTTGCTTAGGGTAGAGTAGAGAATCTTATTTAGCTATTGTATAGTTCTTGTTTTACATTTTTCGCCTAAGTTTACGGAATGTTGGGTATAAAATACGCTTAATTGGATGTAATGCTTCAAAAATTGGTAGGTTTTACCTCTCGACACTGCATTTGGTTCCGGTTCCATGTTGCCTTGGAGAACTAATCTACCGGATTTGTGTTGAGTGTTAGTGTTGAAATTCATCAATAATGTAATGTACATCTCAATTATGATATCCAATCGAATGTCTTTACTTGATGCTTATTCCCGCAAGTCTTACTTATATAAATGTTTGTAAGACGTTTGCAGTTTAGACACTTACAAGTTATTGAGTAATTCAGGCTTCGTTATGAGTCTGCTTTCTAATTCAGAATATTTGACTTTTTCGACCATTCACCAGATCCACTTTAACATTTTTCACTTTAGGTCTGTAATGATGGCCTTGATCCTAACTCATCCTAACCTAAAATTACCAAGGATTGTATATTTTGTTGGTTGGTTCACAGTGAAAGGGGGACTGAGACAAGGCTGCGTGATGTCTCCCTGGCTGTTCAACCTCTATATGGATGGAGTGGTCAGGGAGGTGAATGCGAGTGTGCTGGGTCGTGGCTTGGAACTCTTGGAAACGAGTGGGCGGAGTTGGCAGTTGAGCCAGTTGCTATTTGCTGATGATACGGCCCTGGTTGCGGATTCGGAGGAGAAGCTATGTAGGCTAGTGTCTGAGTTTGATAAAGTGTGTGAGAGGAGGAAGCTTCGAGTGAACGTGGGTAAGAGTAAAGTAATGAGATGCTCGAGGACTGTCGATGCGAGCAAAATTAGTGTCACCCTAAATGAAGAGCTCATGGAGGAAGTTCAGTGTTTTAAGTATCTGG
>SDVV010032848.1:0-11373 GCA_016164225.1 Gammarus roeselii
ATAACAACTAGAACAACTGAAACACCTATAACAACTAGAACAACTAAAACAACTAGAACAACTATATCAACTAAAACAACTAAAAAAAAATAAAACAACTAAAACAACTAAACAACTAAAAAAATTAAAACAACTAAAACCACTAAAACAACTAAAACAACTAAAACAACTGAAACAACTAAAACAACTAAAACACCTAAAAAACAAAAACAACTAAATCAACTAAAACAACTATAATAACTAAACAACTAAAACACCTAAAACAACTAAAACACATAAAACAAATAAAATACCTCAAACAACTACAACACCTAGAACTACTATGACACCTAAAACAACTAAAACAACTAAAACAACTATAACACCTTTAACAACCAAAACAACTAAAACAACTAAAACAACTGAAACAACTAAAACAACTAAAACACCTAACAAACAAAAACAACTAAATCAACTAAAACAACTATAACAACTAAGACAACTACAAAACCTAAAACAACTATAACAACTATAACAAATAAAACAACTAAACACTTAAAACAAAACAAATAAACCACTATAACAACTAAACAACTTAAACAACTAGAACAACCAAACAACTATAACAACTAAAACAACTGAAACAACTAAAACAACTAAACAACTAGAACAACTAAAACACCTACAACAACTATAACAACTAAAACAACTAAAACAACTCGAACAACTAAAAAACCTATAACAACTATAACACCTAAAACAACTAAACCAACTAAAACAACCAAAACAACTATAACAACTATAACAACTAAAACAAATAAAACAACTAAAACAACTACAACAACTAAAACACCTTGAACAGTGTAAACACCTATAACACATAGAACACCTATAACAAATATAACACCTAAAACAACTATAACACCTAAAACAACTAAAACACCTAGAACAACTAAACACCTAAAACAACTAAAACACCTAAATACCTGCAACACCTAAAACACCTATAACACCTAAAACAACTAGAATACATACAACACCTTAACACCTAAAACACCTAGAACACCTATCACACCTATAACACCTAAAAACAACTAAACACCTATAACAACTAAAACACCTTCAACAACTATAACACCTAAATCGCCTAAAACATCTAGAACACCTACAACACCTACAACACCTGAAACACCTATAACACCATGAACACCTAAAACAACCAAACACCTAAAACACCTATAACACCTATAACAACTGAAACAATTACATCAACTAAAATACTAAAACTACTATAACACCTAAAACAACTTAAACAACTAAAACAACTATAAAAACTAAAACAACTTAAACAACTAGACAAATAAAACACCTAAATTAACTAAAACACTTATAACAATTAAAACAACTAAAACAACTAAAACACCTATAAAACCTAGAACACCTTAAACACCTATTACACCTATAACACCTAAAATACCTATAACACCTATAGCAACTAAACCACCTAAAACAACTAAAAAATCCTCAAATAACTATAACAACTGAAACAACTAGAACAACTGAAGCACATAAAACAACTATAACACCTAAAGTAACTAAAACACCGAAACAACTATAACCGCTAAAACAACTGAAATACCTACAACAAATACAACAACCATAACAACTAAAACAACTAAAACAACTAAAACAACTATAGCAACTAGAACATTAAAACAACTAAACAACCAAAACAACTAAATCAACAATAACAACTAAAACAATTAAAACAACTATAACAACTCAAACAACTATATCAACTAAAAGAACTAAAACAACTAAAACAACTAAAACACCTGTAACAACTATAACACATACAACAACTACAACACCTATAACAACTAAAACACCTATAACATATATAACACCTGAAACAACTAAAACACCTATAACAACTCTAACACCTAAAACAACTAAAACACCTGAAAAACTAAAACACCTATTACAACTATAACACCTAAACAACTAGAACACCTGAAAAACAACTATAACACCTAAAAAACCTAAAACATCTGGAACACCTACAACACCTACAACACCTAAAACACCTAAAACACATAGAAACAACTAAAACACCTAAAAAACTATAACACCTAAAACAACTAAAACACCTAAACAACTATAACACATATAACAACTAAAACCCCTGAAAGAACTACGACACCTAAAACACCTAAAACAACTACAACACCTAGTACTACTATAACACCTAAAACAACTAAAACAACTAAAACAACTATAACAACTAAAACAACTAGAACAACTATAACAACTAAAATAACTAAAACACCTAAAAAACTAAAACAACTCAACAACTGAAACAATTAAAACAACTAAAACAATTACAACAACTAAAACACATTGAAAAGTGTAAACACCTATAACACATAGAACACCTATAACAAATATAACACCTAAAACAACTTTAACACCTAAAACAACTAAAACACCTAGAACAACTAAACACCTAAAACAACTAAAACACCTAAATACCTGCAACACCTAAAACACCTATAACACCTAAAACACCTAGAATACATACAACACCTTAACACCTAAAACACCTAGAACACCTATCACACCTATAACACCTAAAAACAACTAAGCACCTATAACAACTAAAACACCTTCAACAACTATAACACCTAAATCACCTAAAACACCTAGAACACCTACAACACCTACAACACCTGAAACACCTATAACACCATGAACACCTAAAACAACTAACACCTAAAACACCTATAACACCTATAACAACTGAAACAACTACATCAACTAAAATACTAAAACTACTATAACACCTAAAACAACTCAAACAACTAAAACAACTATAAAAACTGAAACAACTTAAACAACTAGACAACTAAAACACCTAAATTAACTAAAACACATATAACAATTAAAACAACTAAAACAACTAAAACACCTATAAAACCTAGAACACCTTAAACACCTATTGCACCCATAACACCTAAAATACCTATAACACCTATAACAACTAAACCACCTAAAACAACTAAAAATCCTCAAATAACTATAACAACTGAAACAACTAGAACAACTGAAGCACATAAAACAACCATAACACCTAAAACAACTAAACACCGAAACAACTATAACCGCTAAAACAACTGAAACACCTATAACAAATACAACAACCATAACAACTCAAACAACTATAACAACTAAAACAACTATAACAACTAGAACAACTAAAACAACTAAACAACCAAAACAACTAAATCAACTATAACAACTAAAACAATTAAAACAACTATAACAACTCAAACAACTATATCAACTAAAAGAACTAAACAACTAAAACAACTAAAACACCTGTAACAACTATAATACATACAACAACTACAACACCTATTACAACTAAAACACCTATAACATATATAACACCTGAAACAACTAAAACACCTATAACAACTATAACACCTAAAACAACTAAAACACCTGAAAAACTAAAACACCTATTACAACTATAACACCTAAACAACTAGAACACCTGAAAAACAACTATAACACCTAAAAAACCTAAAACATCTGGAACACCTACAACACCTACAACACCTAAAACACCTAAAACACCTAGAACAACTAAAACACCTGAAACAACTACAACACCTAAAACAACTAAAACATTTGAAACAACTAAAACACCTAAAACAACTATAACACCTAAAACAACTAAAACACCTAAACAACTATAACACATATAACAACTAAAACCCCTGAAAGAACTACAACACCTAAAACACCTAAAAACAACTACAACACCTAGTACTACTATAACACCTAAAACAACTAAAACAACTAAAACAACTATAACAACTAAAACAACTAGAACAACTATAACAACTAAAACCACTAGAACACCTAAAAAACTAAAACAACTCAAACAACTGAAACAACTAAAACAACTAACCCAACTATAACTACTATAACAACTAAAACATCTAAACAAACTAAAACAACTAAAACAACTAAAACAACTATAACAACTAATACACCTGAAACAACTAAAACAACTAGAACAACTATAATAACAAGAAACACATAGAACAACTAAAACACTTAAAAGAACTATAACACCTATAACAACTAAAACACCTTGAACAACTACAACACCTAAAAAAACCTTAACACCTGAAACACATACGACACCTGAAACACCTTAAACGCCCAAACCACCTTCAACACCTATATCACCTAAACAACTTAATCACCTCAAACAACTGAAACACCTACAACAACTGAAACACCTTAAACAACTACAACACATAAAACAACATAAACACCTAACACACATATAACAACTAAAACAACTAAAACACCAAAACAACTGAACACCTATAACAACTATAATAACTAAAACAACTAAACAACTACAACAACTAAAACAACTGAAACAACTAAACAACTAAAACACCACAAACAACTATAACACATAAAACACCTATAACACCTTAAACAACTAAAACACCTATAACAATTAAATCACCCAAAACAACTATAGCACCTAAAACAACTTAACACCTATAACAACTAAAACACCTAACACAACTAGAACACCTACAACAACTAAAACAACTTAAACAACTGAAACAACTATACCACCTATAACAACCAAACAACTAAAACAACTAAACAACTAAAACACCTAGAACAACTAAAACACCTAAACAACTACAACAACTGTAACAACTAGAAAAACTGAAACAACTAAAACAACTAAAATAATTCAAAAATTAAAACAACTACAACAATTAAAACAACTAGAACACCTACAACAACTAAAAGCCTAATAAGCTGGAACACCTTAAACACCAAAACACCTATAACAACTAAAACACCTACAACAACTATTACACCTAATACAACTGAAACACCTAGGACTACAAAAACACCTAAAACAACTAAAACACCTAAAACAATTATAACACTTGAATTAACTACAACACCTATAACAACTAGAACACCTGAAACAACTAAAACACCTAAACAACTATAACACCTCTAACAACTAAAACACCTGAAACAACTAGAACACCTAGAACAACTAAAACACCTGAAACAACTAAAACACCTAGAACAACAAAAACACTTGAAACAATTAAAACAACTACAACTACTATAACATCTAAAACAACTAAAACACCTAAACAACCACAACACCTATAACAACTATAACACCTCAAACAACTAAAACACCTAAAACACCTATAACACCTAAAAAAAAATACAACACCCTGTACTTTAATAACACCTAAAACAACTAAAACAACTAAACAACTATAACAACTATAACAACTAAAACAACTGAAACAACTAGAACAACTAGAACACATAAAAAACTAAAACAACTTAAACAACTATAACAACTAAAACGACTAAAACGACTATAACACCCATAACAACTAAACAACTAAACAACTAAAACAACTAAAGCAACTATGACAACTAAAACAACTAAAACATCTATAACAACTAAAACAACTAAAACAACTGTAACAACTATAACGACTAAAACACCCATAACAACTAAAACACCCAAAACAACAACAACACCTAAAACATCTTAACACCTATAACAATTAAAACACCTAACACAACTGAAACACCTAAAACAACTATAACAACTAAAACAACTAAAACAACTATAACAACTAAACAACTAAACAACTAAACAACTAAAACAACTAAAGCACTCAAACAACTAAAACAACCAGAACAACTGTAACAACTAGAACAACTGAAACAACTAAAACAACTAAATTTATTCAAACAACTAAAACAACTACAACAATTAAAACAACTAGAACACCTAAAGCAACTAAAAACCTAATAAGCTGAAACACGTTAAACACCAAACAACCTATAACAACTAAAACACATAAAACAACTAAAACACCTATAACAACTAAAAAACCTTAAAAAACTGAAACAACTAAAAAAACTTTAACCACTAAAACAACTATGACACCTACAACAACTAAAACAACAAAAAAACAACTAAACAACTAAACAACTAAGACAACTAAAACATCTAAACAACTAAAACAACTAAAACAACTAAAACAACTAAAACAACTAGAACAACTAGAACAACTAAAACAACTAAAACAACTACAACAACTAGAACAACTAGAAAACCTGTAACAACTAAAACACCTAGAACAACTAAAACACCTACAATAACTATTACACCTACTACGACCAAAACACATGGGACAACAAAAACACCTAAAACAACTAAAACACCTAAACAATTAAAACACTTGAAACAACTAAAACACCGATAACAACTATAACACCTAAATCAACTAAAACACCTGAACAACTATAACACATATAACAACTCAAACACCTGAAGCAACTAAAACACCTAGAACAACTAAAACACCTGAAACAACTAAAACACCTATAACAACTAAAACACCTATAACAACTAAAACACTTGAAACAAGTGAAACACCAACAAAAACTATAACATCTATAACAATTAAAACACATAAACAACCATAACACCTATAACAACATAAATAACTGAAACAACTAGAACACCTAAAAACAACAAAACACCTATAACAACTAAAACACCTTCAACAACTATAACACCTAAATCACCTAAAACACCTAGAACACCTACAAAACCTACAACACCTGGAACACCTATAACACCATGAACACCTAAAACAACTAAACACCTAAAAACCCCTATAACACCTATAACAACTGAAACAACTACATCAACTAAAATAATAAAACTACTAAAACACCTAGAACAACTTAAACAACTAAAACAATTATGAAAACGAAAACAACTTAAACAACTAAACAACTAAAACACCTAAATTAACTAAAACACATATAACAATTAAAACAACTAAAACAACTAAAACACCTATAAAACTTAGAACACCTTAAACACCTATTAGACCTATAACACCTAAAATACCTATAACACCTATAACAACTAAACCACCTAAAACAACTAAAAATCCTCAAATAACTATAACAACTGAAACAACTAGAACAACTGAAGCACATAAAACAACTATAACACCTAAAACAACTAAACACCTGAAAAACTAAAACACCTATTACAACTATAACACCTAAACAACTAGAACACCTGAAAAACAACTATAAAACCTAAAAAACCTAAAACATCTGGAACACCTACAACACCTACAACACCTAAAACACCTAAAACACCTAGAACAACTAAAACACCTGAAACAACTACAACACCTAAAACAACTAAAACATTTGAAACAACTAAAACACCTAAAACAACTATAACACCTAAAACAACTAAAACACCTAAACAACTATAACACATATAACAACTAAAACCCCTGAAAGAACTACAACACCTAAAACACCTAAAACAACTACAACACCTAGTACTACTATAACACCTAAAACAACTAAAACAACTAAAACAACTATAACAACTAAAACAACTAGAACAACTATAACAACTAAAACCACTAAAACACCTAAAAAACTAAAACAACTCAAACAACTGAAACAACTAAAACAACTAAACGACTATAACACCCAAAACAACATAACAATTAAACCAACTAAAACAACTAAAGCACCTATAACAACTAAAACAACTAAAACATCTAAACTAACTAAAACAACTAAAACAACTAAAACAACTAAAACAACTAATACACCTGCAACAACTAAAACAATTATAATAACAAAAAACACATAGAACAATTAAAACACCTAAAGCAACTATAACACATAGAACAAGTAAACACTTAAAAGAACTATAACACCTATAACAACTATAAACACCTAGAACAACTACAACAATAAAACAACCTTAACACCTGAAACACCAACAACACCTGAAACACCTTAAACACCCAAACCACCTTCAACACCTATAACACCTAAACAACTTAATCACCTCAAACAACTGAAACACCTACAACAATGAAACACCTTAAACAACTACAACACATAAAACAACATAAACACCTAACACACATATAACACCTTAAACAACTAAAACACCTAAACAACTAAACACCTATAACAACTATAATAACTAAAACAACTAAACAACTACAACAACTAAACAACTAAAACAACTAAACAACTAAAACACCACAAACAACTATAACACATAAAACACCTATAACACCTTAAACAACTAAACACCTATAACAACTAAAACACCCAAAACAACTATAGCACTTAAAACAACTTAACACCTATAACAACTAAAACACCAAACACAACTAGAACACCAATAACAACTAAAACAACTTAAACAACTGAAACAACTATACCACCTATAACAACCAAACAACTAAAACAACTAAACAACTAAAACACCTAGACCAACTAAACACCTAAAACAACTACAACTGTAACAACTAGAAAAACTGAAACAACTAATACAACTAAAATAATTCAAACAACTAAAACAACTACAACAATTAAAACAACTAGAACACCTAAAACAACTAAAAGCCTAATAAGCTGGAACACCTTAAACAACAAAACACCTATAACAACTAAAACACCTACAACAACTATTACACCTAATACAACTGAAACACCTAGGACAACAAAAACACCTAAAACAACTAAATCACCTCAAACAATTAAAACACTTGAATTAACTAGAACACCTATAACAACTAAAACACCTAAAACAACTAAAACACCTAAACAACTATAACACCTGTAACAACTAAAACACCTGAAACAACTAGAACACCTAAAACAACTAAAACACCTGTAACAACTAAAACACCTTGAACAACTAAAACACTTGAAACAATTACAACACCTACAACAACTATAACATCTAAAACAACTAAAACACCTAAACAACCATAACACCTATAACAACTATAACACCTGAAACAACTAAAACACCTAAAACACCTATAACACCTAAAAAAACTACAACACCCAATACTTTAATAACACCTAAAACAACTAAAACAACAAACAACTATAACAACTATAACAACTAAAACAACTGAAACAACTAGAACAACTAGAACACATAAAAAACTAAAACAACTTAAACAACTAAAACAACTAAAACAAATAAAAGGACTTATAACACCCATAACAACTAAAACAACTAAACAACTAAAACAACTATAACAACTAAAACAACTAAAACAACTAAAACATCTATAACAACTAAAACAACTAAAACAACTATAACAACTATAACGACTAAAACACCCATAACAACTAAAACACCCAAAACAACTACAACACCTAAAACATCTTAACACCTATAACAATTAAAACACCTAACACAACTGGAACACCTAAAACAACTAAAACAACTAAAACAACTGAAACAACTATAACATCTAGAACAACTAAACAACTAAAACAACTAAACCACTCAAACACCTACAACAACCAGAACAACTGTAACAACTGGAACAACTGAAACAACTAAAGCAACTAAATTTATTCAAACAACTAAAACAACTACAACAATTAAAACAACTAGAACACCTAAAGCAACTAGAAACCTAATAAGCTGAAACACGTTAAACACCAAACAACCTATAACAACTAAAACACCTAAAACAACTAAAACACCTATAACAACTAAAAAACCTTAAACAACTAAAACAACTAAAAAAACTTTAACCCCCAAAACAACTATGACACCTACAACAACTAAAACAACTCAAAAACAACTAAACAACTAAACAACTAAGACAACTAAAACATCTAAACAACTAAAACAACTAAAACAACTAAAACAACTAAACAACTAGAACAACTAAAACAACTAAAACAACTAAAACAACTACAACAACTAGAACAACTAGAAAACTTGTAACAACTAAAACACCTAGAACAACTAAAACACCTACAACAACTATTACACCTACTACAACTAAAACACCTGGGACAACAAAAACACCTAAAACAACTATAACACCTAAACAATTAAAACACTTGAAACAACTAAAACACCGATAACAACTAAAACACCTAAAACAACTAAAACACCTGAACAACTAAAACACATAAAACAACTAAAACACCTGAACAACTATAACACCTATAAAAACTCAATTACCTGAAGCAACTAAAACACCTAGAACAACTAAAACACCTGAAACAATTATAACACCTAAAACAACTAAAACACTTGAAACAATTGAAACACCAACAAAAACTATAACATCTATAACAATTAAAACACATAAACAACCATAACACCAATAACAACATAAATAACTGAAACAACTAGAACACCTAAAACACCTATAACACCTGAAAAAACTACACCACCTAGTACTACTATAACACCTAAAAAAACTAAAACAACTAAACAATTATAACAACTGAAACAACTGAAACAACTAAAACAACTAGAACACATAAAAAACTAAAACAACTTATACAACTAAAACAACTAAAACGACTATAACACCCAGAACAACTAAAACAACTAAAACAACTAAAACAACTAAAGCAACTATAACAACTAGAACAACTAAAACATCTAAAACAACTATAACAGCTAAAATAACTATTACAACTATAACACATAAAACAACTAAAACACCCATAACAACTAAAACACCCAAAACAACTAAAACACCTAAACATCTTAACACCCATAACAACAAAAACAACTAAAACAACTAAAGCAACTATAGCAACTAGAACAACTAAAACAACTATAACACCTATAACAACTAAACAACTAAAATAACTAAACAACTCAAACACCTAAAACAACCAGAACAACTGTAACCACTAGAAGAACTGAAACAACTATAACAACTAAAATAACTCGAACAACTATAACAACTATAACAATTAAAACAAATAAAACAACTAAATACATAAAACAACTAAAAACCTAATAAGCTGAAACACCTAATAAGCTGAAACACCTTAAACACCTAAAACACCTATAACAACTAAAACACCTAGAACAACTGAAACACCTATAACAACTAAAAAACCTATAACAACTAAACAACTAAAACAACTAAATCAACTAAAACAACTAAACAACTAAACAACTACAACAACTAAAACAACTAGAAAACCTATAACAACTAAAACACCTAGACCAACTAAAACACCTACAACAACTTAAACACCTGATACAACTAAAACACCTAAGACAACTAAAACACCTAAAACAACTAAACACCTGAAACAACTGAAACACCTATAACAACTATAACACCTAGAACACCTAGAACACCTGAAACACCTAAGACAATTAAACAACTATAACACCTGAGACACCTGAAACACCTAAAACGCATACAACACCTATAAATCCTAAAACACCTAGAACACCTA